>CAJQZN010040612.1:0-26470 GCA_907164685.1 Colias eurytheme
AATTCTAAAAACTATGTTTTTGGCTTCTATATCGATTATTGATCATGAATTATGTATTCTTTTAAAAAAATATTCAATGTACAGTTTTGACTTTCCTACGATTTTATTATATGTATAGATATATTATCACGCTAAGACTTAAGGTGCGTATAAATTAAGCGCGGCAGCCGCGCGAGCCAATGTTCGACCAGAGTTGACGTTCATTTGCTGCGCGAGCCAATATGTAGATATATTTTAAGTTGAAAATAGTTGCCGCGCGCGGCAGGCGATCCATCACGAACATATCTTCTGTAGGTCGCCAAAAGTGTAGTCATTTTCTTTTTCAAGTCAGGAATAGGTATATCCATTTTCTTACTGATTTCTACCCACGCATCATACCTCAGCGATTTATTGTGGCATTGGGAGGATTTGCTGTTCCACAAAAATTCATTAGCGCCATACAATTGTATTAGTAAACGGCACTTTTCGTTGTCCATTTTTACATATACGCCGCGCGAGCCAAATCACCAAAACTACAAACCGTCCACACGGCGCGCGAGCGAACGACTGAAGCTCCTTTGATGCGGTCTCAAAAACCGACAGCGAGCGGATCGCCCCGCGGCACGTTCGAGCGCGGCAATGTTCGCGTCGCCGCGCGCGGCGATCCCGTCTACATAGTGCGCGGCCGCAACGCGCGCCAATGTTCGATGGTTTGCCGCGCTTAATTTATACGCGGCTCAACAGGAGCATAGCCACGCGGGTGAAACCGCGCGGCACAGCTTGTATACAATATTACAGAAATACGTTAGTCTAACACGCTCGTCGCTTCGCTCCTCGCTACCTATTTAAATACAGTCAAAACCGTTTATGGCGACATCGTTTATAACAACATACCGGTTAAATTGACCAAAATGAAAGGTCCTTGCTGAATGTTATATGACCGCCTTATAGAAAACATTGGTTTTTACGGCATTGTTTACTACGAAATACCGCATTAAGCGACTACATTTGGTTAATATTTTTGGAGAATTATCTGTAGAACGACCGGCTCAGCTGTATTGTAAACAATTTGAATAGGTAACTGTATCCACATCTGGCACAGTATAATAGTCAATGGCTATTATCGTAAAAGTAATCAAAGTTTAGGGTCTTTTGTAATTCTTAGAAACAAAGCACATGCATATTTTGATTGGACATAAAGAGTTTGAGGTTTATTCTTATAAATATTGAATTCACAAAATCATATATGAACACCAATCAAGCAAACACGTGTTAACGTGAGTCATAGATTAATTAATGTTTTAAAAAATTCAATCAAAAACTGAGGTTAACTTTAAATACAATTTTAGAAAAATAAATACCACAATTAAATTATAAATTATATATTATATTATAATTATATAAATAATTTATAAATATATATATATAATATATAAATAATATAATTATATATATTATATTATATAAATTATTAAATTAAATAGATACCATAATTCCACCCACGTGTTAGTGTATTGAAAATACAATCAAAAAGTGAGGTTAATCATAAATAACTTAGAAAAATAAATACCATTATTACACCTAAGTATTAGAAAAATAGATGTAATTACTTATTTACTTTTTTATAAATTCACTGGAATTAGAATTAAAACAAACCCTTTGATTTTGCTGATCACTTTAATATAACATGTATATAGTCACGAGTACGGCGTAACGCAAAAATGTCACGCGCGCGGCGTAACGTAACGCAAAAATGTTACACAAAATTTTTGTCCACCCCCGATAAAGAAGTTTCACTTCAACAAGAAGGTACTATTCATCAATATTTTAACTGAAAATTGCTCGAAAACGTCCGTTCAAAATGTCCCGTGCCCCATCGGGGTATTTTAGACAAACACAAGGAAGTACATTACGTAGTCGTAATAGTATCTCCGTGATTAATTCCGAAGTTAATCGACAATTCAACATAATTGCCCCGTCGTGTTCGGTTCCACACTGACTTGGGTTGGTTAGCGGTGGGTTACATGGAGATACTTATTGATTGGAAATTCTACTAATATTATAAATGTGAAAGTTTGTATGTTCGTTACTCTTCACACAAAAACTGCCGAATTGATTTTCATGAAATTTGGCACACACATAGAGGGTAACTTGGTTTAATACATTGTACAGTTTGTATTCCGAAAATACCACGGGAATGGGAACTCTGTGTGTTTTCCTTTAACTAAACGGGCGAAACTGCGGGCGAAAAGCTAGTAGTAAATATTTTTGGATTGTAATGTGAAATACAATCCTTACTTAATTCCTACTTACATAGATTTGTAATCTATAAAAAGTTTATATATTTTTTTTGCTCATGCCTCATGCTCTAGCTGCTTGCACAAGCCGCTTGGACAAGCGGCATGATCAAGCAGCATGCACAAGTCGCAAGCTCAAGCCGTATGCTCATGCCTCACGCTCAAGCCGCATGATATAATTCGTAAGGCGAATGATCACGGGTGGTATCGGTAAAATTTTAGTTGTGCCACGTATTCGTGATACCTATTTAAATTTGAATGTTGAATAAAACTATTGTTTTATTTTTATTATAATGTGAAAAAAATTAATTATTGTACTTACATAGATTTTTAATGTATGTTTTTATAAGTTTATATAATTTTTGCATGAAGATGATTTATGCTCATACCTCATGCTGAAGTTTATATATATATTTTTTTCACAAGCCGCATGCTCAAGCCACTTGCACAAGTGGCATGTACAAGCCGCATGCTCATGCCTCACGGTCAAGCCGCATGATATATCAGTAAAATTTAATACCACTAAACTCTTTAATCCCTAGCATATCATTGTATGTATTGCGATCCTTGAACATTTGATTAAACTAACATAAAATACGAATATTTCTATCGCCATGTAATCCCCGCTTAAGCTAATAGTGTAATTTACGTAGCGTGAAAGAAGGCCAAGGAGTAAACCTGTAATTATGGGAGATTGATAAAAATAGGCCAATTCTGGGGAAAATAAATAGATATATGGGAAATAGAGGATAATGTGGGAATATTTGTTTTGTGAATATTGTGTTATGAAATACGAAAGTTTGTGAGGATGAATGTATGTATGTTTATTACTCTTTCAGGAAAAAAATATTAGATTTGTTAGTATGAAACTTTACAGTAATATAGGTTAAACATCAGAAAAACACATGAGCTATAGAAATACTTGATTATCTCCGCGGGTGAAGCCGCGAGGCATAGCTAGTCAAAATATATTCTCTCTGAGGGACTTGTTAGTTTGTAGCACGCTTCTTTTTGTGCATTGCAGTGTACATTAAAAACAGTTTATGGATATTCGTTCCATAGGATAGTATGTATAAATATTCAAAATATTCAAAAGTGCTTCTAGAAGATATTTAATTCAATAAATAAATGTTTAAAGTTTGAGTTTAAGTACCTAATCTTGTATAAAACTAGTAATAATTAAAAACGCAAGACTAGCGTGTCATAGCTTAAATAAAAATTCGTTTGCACAAAATATTTGGTCTTCACTCCAAACATTTCATGATACAACAAAATATTTTTATGTCTTTGAAATATTGTTAAAACATTGTATATATTTTCTCACGATGCGCTCTAATCAATTACCAATTTAACTCAGTTTATGGTTTAATCACGCCACATGCATTTAGTTTGTATAAAATATTAACTTTAACACAAAATACATTAATTTTGTATGCATAGGTCCACAAAATACGCATTTGTAGTTAAAATAAAATAAATTAGCCAAATCCGCTCTGGTATCCCAAAACGATAATTATTTTTTCAAAATCGGTTAAGAAGTTGCGAATCTTATTTATAACAAACACAAATAAAAAAATATTGATATAATACCATAATTAATTTGTGGAGCAGCTACAAAAAACCCGATAAATTAAATTTTCACAAGCCAACCTGTGTGTACGAAGTTAGTTTATTAAATACAAGCCAAAATAAAAAAAAATATATCTAAACTTCAAATATCGTGCGTTGGCGTTAAACGTAACTTTTAAAATAATGAAATTGATCGAAATTAATGATGTTACAATTATTTTTATATTGGTTCATGTTCTTATAAAAATTGTCTTAAAATAGAAACAAAAAGAAAAGAAAATAATTTTCTTTATTACGCCTAATAAGATACGAATGGAAAAATTCTTGTATTATATTATATTATTAGATTTATATTTATTATTAGATTAGATTTCGGTTCAAAAATTCATAGTGCAATAATGTTTGTTGGTCGATTCTAAAAGCTAGGTACTCTACATTACTACAACAAAAACATTGTCTTCCTGAATCAATCGGCTATCTAACACTGAAAGGTTTTTTTTATCGGACCAGTAATTCCTGAGATAAGCGTCTTCAAGCAAAAACATACTTACAGTACGATTTCGTTTGTAAGTAACTTCTTCTTCTTTGTTTATGGCCCATATGTTTGTAAGTAACTTATAAGTTTAGATTTACAATTACAATTACAACTCTCAGCTTTATATTATAGGACAATATAGATATAGACTAGATTTCCGCCCGCGGCTTCGCCCGCGTTTTCAAAGGAAAACCCGCATAGTTCCCGTTCTCGTGGGATTTCCGGGATAAAACCTATCCTATGTGTTAATCCAAGTTACCCTCTATATGTGTGCTAAATTTCATTGTAATCGGTTCAGTAGTTTTTACGTGAAAGAGTAACAAACATCCATACAAACTTTCGCCTTTATAAGGCGCTGACTCCACGAGCGAGAGAATCGCGGCGATATTATCGTCGTGCCACGTATTTCTATACACTCTCTATGGAACCGTCTCCACACGGCGATATTATCGCCGCGATAGGACGAGTGGCAATGAGCGCGCGAAACGTCATTACATCGTCGCTAGCCCGCCGCGACTAGCAGCGGGCTAGCGACGAGCGCGCGGCGGGCCCGCTGTCAAACGCAGCGTCATTTCAGCGTTGCCTCTGGTCTTCTCGTAGTTCTCTTCAAGGAAACGTGACGATACCGTTACGAGTCGCCGCGGAAACGCTGCGATTCCGTTACGACTCGTGACGATACGCAGCGGAATTATCGCTCGTTCGTGGAGATTATCCGACGATATAAGGGCGGACTCGTCGCGATTCTCTCGCTCGTGGAGTCAGCGCCTAATAGTATTAAGATTAAGATTTGTCTAATACAACATTTTTACAAAAAAACCATGAATAAATCAATCTCAAACATAACTAAATGAGTCTCAAACCGGTCTTAACTCAGTAGTTCGCAATCAGAACTTGTAAGGTCTCTGTCTTGAGCTAATAAGATTTAAACTAAGGCTTCAAGATATCGGGTAATTTGAGACGAGAATTTGCTTTTAAATATCCAAGATTGTGGGGGAATGTTTTAATTTGGGTCACTGTTTCGTTAAAATATGTAAACTTTTAGATACTACCTATAATCCTACTAATATTATTATAAATGCGAAAGTTTGTGAGGATGTGTGTGTGTGTGTGTTTGTTACTCTTTCACGCAAATACTACTGAACCGATTACAATGAAATTTAGCACACATATGGTAACTTGGATTATCACATAGGATAGGTTTCATCCCGGAAATCCCACGGGAACGGGAACTATGCGGGTTTTGCTAGTATAATATCTATATTAACAAAAAAGCAACTAAAATTAAAGCCCAGACTGTCAAGCAGAACTTTTAACTTATGTATGTGCTATATATTTATAATTTACATTAATTCTTATTCCCTAAAATACATTATTTCTAGTTACCTTTTATCGAGATTTTCGCTTTATCTCATCTTTTATCTCACGCATTTTGTTTATAACTATGAAGAAAAAAGCATTTAAACTTAATACAATGTTCATATTAATATAAGCTGTTCCAAGCAAGTAAAACCATACCACTAACAAGTATATACAATATTCACTGTTATTTCTTATAAACATACAGAGTAGTAAAAACAGAGTGGTGCATAGTGTAGCTCAATTTGCATAGATACGTACAAGAAAAACCCGTTCGGAATATATGGGTCCGTGTTCTGTCAAGCCAATTTTTTGTCTCTGGTCTAGAATTGGTTTCTGGGTGTTTATATTCGAATGAATGTTTTAAAGATTGAGATATTTTGGTTGTTATTGTTGATTTAAATGGATAATATGGTTCTGATTCTAATGACATGGAGTTCGATGGACAATCATAAAAAAGAACGTGTGTGCCGAGCAAACATCTCAGAAGTGAAAATTCTTTGGCAAGATTCAAAGATACCAAAATCGTCACCTTAAGTACTCCATGACGTGTCGGTATTGCCATGACGCGATATTGGCATGAAATTTTACTATCAACATGCCTAAAGAAGTTTAATTCAAAAAATTTAAACAAATTCAGAATTCCTTCATATTCATCAAGTCGCTCGTTTTTCATGTAAAAGAAAGAAAAAAATATTTATTGCTACATAAATCTTTAATTTATTTAAATATCTAGTTCAGCAATGATTGGATTACATTCAGCAATTCTGCCGGATTTTAACTTCCGCATAGTATATTTAAGTACTTCCTTTGAATTAAAAAATTGATGTTAGAATATTAATAAAAATAAATACAAAAACTGTCCTATTGCCACCAAATTAATTATCCAATGACAAATACGTGCTACTTAATACTAGTATCGTTTGCTTCATTATTATTTATACTTATTTATTTATTTAAGGGCTGTTTTTTCAATCCTTGGTTAAAACTTATTCATCGAATAACGTATTAAACTACCATTTCAAAAATGTATTCTAATTGTCCGTATTTGACAGTTTACAGGTGACATTTTAAAATGTTCGTGTAATACTTTATTGGACGGATAAATTTTAACCAAGGATTGAAAAATCGGCCCTAAAAAAGGCTTACCAACTAGATACATAATTTTTTGATCAAACAATTCAAAATTAACTGAAAATAAACATACATTAGTACTTACTACTTACTTATCTAAATTGCAGGTAGCACCGCTTTAACAAAAAATACAGGGATATTGATTTCGTTGTAACTGGCTTTTCGTATTTTTTAAATCAATGCTTGCACCATAGGTATAAAATAGAAGCAAAATCGAAGTTTTTATGTAATCTATAATAGAACATAATAATGTGAAGTATTTTGGTGATAAAATGAAAAATATCAAATCTGCTCGACGCAATTCAACACCGTATCTCTCAAATATTATATGGGATGCTATTTGCTCTTCCCATTTTTAAGTGTGTGTAAATTGGTGTGTCTCTTATATTTATACGGTTAAGTGTTTGTATGTGTGTGTGGGTTTTGTTGACGATCAATATAATAGTTATATTTAAATTGGTATTGACATTGAAATAGTTTTTGTAAACTTATAAGTAACTCAAGATAGATGCAATTTTGAAGTTCGGAAATTTTTAGTTAAGTGATTTAAATCATATAGAAATCTTAAATGTGAACAGACAGTATAGGTTTTCTAATTTACATTGTGCCTGCTAAGAGGATAATCTTGTCTTAATGTCCTTGACGTAATAAAACATTCACACAAACTATGTAATATTATTCCCAAAAATATGTTTTTTTCTCTACATAAAATATAAAAAATTTCCTGCTATCGGCAAAATATACCAATTAACCGTTTTATACAAAGCTTTAAATCATTAGATACAAACGCAAAATTGCGTTAAATTTGCCACTATAATAAACTACTTTTAAAACTGGATCACTAGCTGCCAATGAACTCAATATAATTACGATTCAATTTTATATAATTTAAAACTAGTTTCGCTACTTATTGAAGAACAAGTTGTTTTTTCGTCTTCATTATAGATTAATCTATTTTGTATGGACGTAATTGTTTGGAAATCGGCTTATTTTAAGATAATGATCGAGGTGTAGCTTTTGGATTATTTTTTGCGTTTATTTTAATTATTTTTCTGTAATAAAGCTATTGGCTAGTGTCTAAACTCTAATAGGTAACTTATTAATCATAATATATTATGAAGCAAATTAATTAAATGATTGGTCGGATTACAATCAAATCCCTCTGCCAAATGTATAAATTTTGCAGATTATTTCTTAATGAAGTAAACAAAATGAAAAGCATTTCTTAGAATCAATCGTTCACCTACGAGATTATTCACGAAATCTTAATATATATCCATAAAATATTAATTAGCTGTGCCCCGTGGTTTTACCCACATTGCTTCGCTCCTATTAGTCATAGCGTGGTAATAGGAGTGAAGCAATGTGGGTAATAGAGCCTTCGATAAATGATACTATCCAACATTACAGAATGTATCAAATCGGTCCTGTAGTTCCAGAGATTAACGCGTAACAAACAAACAAACTATAACTAATATTATTATAAGATATCCGTTTTTTTTAAACCATCTGATATATCGAAATGTCCTATACAATTAAACAGTTCTATACATAGCAATACTAAAAAATCCAACGTCTTTTACAAACTTGAATCTTGATGCCTCTTATGGTGACCACCATATTGAATATTGAATATGTCTAGTCGTAAATATCCAGTACTATATACCTACTAAAGTAGGCAGAAACAGGATTCCCGGCATTTATAAATAATTATAGGATCCCTGTTAGATGGTCAAGCCAATTTGTAATTTATTTTGTATTGCTATCTGTATAAATGATATTCTAGAAAAAGGAACGTATTCTTTTAAATATATGATAAAGAAAAATCTATATCATCGATTTTAAATAAAAAAAAAATCAAAGAAATCCCTAATAGGTACCGTGTGACACGGGCGAAGCCGCGGGTCGTAAGCTGGTAAAAACCATACTAATCAACGTAAGTGTTCTAGCTCTTATTATTTGACTCAAGCCATAAAAATTTAAATAAAAAAAATCTTTCTGGGTATATTGAGAAAAAAATAAGTGGAGTAATTAATATAATTATATAGTTTACTTTACAATTTCAATACTTATGCTACAGTGATTTATTTTTATTATATAAATTAAGGTCCAAATTCCTGTTTCAAGTATGTTAAATGCACTATTTAAACATAATTTGCGTCATGTCACATTTTTCAAAAGTAATTGCTTTTGCTTCATTCAATCAGTTTTCCATCGAATTACTTCTCGAAAATTCGCTACCATTATTGCACTATGTGACATTTAAATTTAACGATATATTTTAAGTAAGAGCCTTTTTGAATCTAATTAAAACGGGATACAGTTGAATTTTCAAAATTATCGTATCTGAAGATTGACTTGACTATTTTAAAACAGAAAAGATTAACTAACATCTTTATTTATAAGCTTTGTTTTTTCATCGTCACTTATCTTCATAGGTATGTTTTTATATAATGTTTTATTTTGAAATTTTAATGAAATTAAACAGTCAATATTTCAACCATAATACATGTAATTAAACACGCTTTTAGTAGCTGCATCTGTGTGTTTGTATGTTCGTATCTGACTCATAGGAGTCTTGATTTTGATCCACATTAAACGGACAGATTTAATTCACATTTGTACACTTATCAAGGACCAATGACAATAAATACATCATGAGTGTAAGTGTAGTGGTGGCTCAGTGGTGAGACCTTGGACTTCGAATCGATAAGTCCGGGGTTCGAGACCGGGCGAGCGCGCAGGAATTAAATTGATTTTTCAATTTATCTGCGCATGTTGTAACATCACCACTGCTCGAACGGTGAAGGAAAACATCGTGAGGAAACCGACATGTCGAAGAATCAAAAGTTCGACGATATGTGTCATCCGCC
This sequence comes from Colias eurytheme, assembly GCA_907164685.1. Taxonomy (NCBI): domain Eukaryota; kingdom Metazoa; phylum Arthropoda; class Insecta; order Lepidoptera; family Pieridae; genus Colias; species Colias eurytheme. The sequence continues at coordinate 9,744 of CAJQZN010040612.1, forward strand.
AACCCGCACTTGGCCAGCGTGGTGGATTATGGCCTGTACCCTCATAGGAGGCCCGTGTCCCAGCAGTTTCACCCGTGTGCCTCCGCTCCTGCTGTTCTTAGCCTAATGAAATATAGCTTATAGCCTTCCTCCATAAATGGGCTATCTAACACCTAAATAATTTTTGAAATCGGACCAGTAGTTCCTGAGACTAGCGCGTTCAAACGAACAAACTCTTCAGCTTTATAATATTAAGTAGTAGATTATTTTTTGCAGTTATTTTTGACAAGCCTTATACATAGTAACAATTTAGTGGTAATATTTACTTATACCTTTACCATTTATTTTAATGTAATGGATTTGTACAAGATTAGCATTATTAATTGATTCAAAGGACGTGGGTGTATCAAATATAACATATTATGGTTTTGACACGTGCCGAAATGAGCTAATTATACAAAGGACATATTATTTTATCTCGATTATTTTTTATGGCATTCCGATACACTTAGTTGTTAGTTCGATATTATCATACTAGTTTTTTATGTTGTTTTGAACCTTCATAATATGTTGGGTAACTCTATAGCTATGAATTATAATTTATAGATAACTAGCTTTCCACCCGCAGCTTCGCCCGCGCAGTCAAAGAAAAACCCGTATAGTTCCCGTTCCCGTGGGATTTCCGGGATAAAACCTATCCTATTTCCCGGGATAAAAAGTAGCCTATGTCCTTTCTCGGGTATCAAAATATCTCTATACCAAATTTCATGCAAATTTGTTAAGTAGTTAAGGCGTGATTGAGTAACAGACAGACAGATAGAGTTACTTTCGCATTTATATGTTAGTATGGATATATTAAAAAATGCACGAATTTCTTATTCGGTAGGTGAATATAATGATATAAAACATTTCTTCTTTGTTAAAAATACATCGTTTTGATCAACGTCAACGTAAAAACACTTTTGGCTGCAAAATTCAAAAGTGGTTTTGACCGGCAATGAGTTTTAACTGTAACATAATTATATATAACCAAGAGAAATAATATCTTGAAAACAAACAGATGGATGGAGGCTTATGAATAGGACAAAAATCTTCACAAATTATGTTACTTTAAATTTGTCCATACTAATATTATAAAGAGGAAAGGTTTGTATGTAGGTATATGTATGGTTTTCACGCATAAACTACTGAACCGATTATAATGAAATTTAGCACACATATAGAGGGTAACTTGGATTAACACATACGATAGGTTTTATCCCGGAAATCCCACGGGAACGGGAACTATGCGGGTTTTCCTTTGAAAACGCGGGCGAAGACGCGGGCGAAACGCTAGTTATTAATACTTGTAGACTAATACCACATATTGCTTTATGACTTAATTATTTATTATAAAATTGACTATGAATATGTAAAATCTATGATTGAAATTAATTAAATTGAATAAATTAATTGGAATTTGATTACAAATTATAATGTTCTCTTAATTTTTAATAATAATATGACGAATGAAGATCTTTAATATAGTATATTATCTTATACTAGCGGTCCGCCCCGGCTTCGCCCGTGGTACATATATGAAAAATAGATGTTGGCCGATTCTCAGACTTACCCGATATGCACAGAAAATTTCATGAGAATCGGTCCACCCGTTTCGGAGGAGTATGCAGACTAACATTGTGACACGAGAATTTTATATATAAGATATATTAATGCGAAATTTTTCATGATTTTTTCTGTATGACATAAAAAAAACTGAATCAGTATAGTTACGTAATTAAATTTACAGAAAATGTGTAGAAGAACATGCTATTATTTCTTACAGACAATATCTATATATTGAGGGCGGATGATGTATCTCTACAAATGGCATAAAACTGAAGAGTTTGTTTGCTTGCTTGAACGCGCTAATCTTAGAAACCACGGGTCCAATTAGAAAAATTATTTCACTGTTAGATAGTCCATTTATCGAGGAAGGCTATAGCACAGATAATTATAACACTGTAGCATAGTATAAATTATCTTTATACTATGACTATGGGGGAGGAGAAGGGAGCAATGCGGGTAAAACCGCGGGGCACAGCTGGTCAGATAAAGATATTTTTAAATGTATCCCCCTCTCTATTAATATCTTATGTTCTTAGAGTACAGCTGTTTAAATATAGTATAAAGAAATATTGATATTTCAATATGAAATAAATAATCATATGTGTAAAACTGTATGGTGCAGTGGTTAGTGGTTACGCATTAGTATAAAGTATTATACTAAAACTTAATTTCAATCCGAGATAATAATTATTTTATTGTCAGTTTAAAATTAATTAAATAAATATTATAAACTCTATCATGTTCAATAATAAATTATTATTTATCATTCACATCACTTTCTTCTCTACGAGGTAAAAATAAATCACTATTTTTTTTCAAAACTATAGAAATATTTCAATTAACGAAAGTTATCGTTTAGCTATTAACGTGACGTCACATAAAAATATTAACCAATAACCAACGATTATTATTTTAGGCATAAGTTATTTTACGACTACGCTGTCACCCAATTATTTTATGACGACGTCAAATTAGTGTCATAAACTCTGTTAGGATATATTTTGTAGATGACAGCCAAGATTTGAGATCTTGTTTGGTGAAAGAATGTTTTGCGTTTTATTTTAACCGACTTCAAACAAGGTTGAAAATTCTATGTGTAAATATGTAATATTTATTACCTATCTTTTAATTTATTTCTTATAAGTTTATTTAATTAGCATCTGTACATTAGTTACTGTGTACTATGTAATTGATTTTTGTATGTTTGAAACGTCCTTTTAAATTACCTAATTATTAATAATAATTAATTACTTATATGTACCAAGTTTTAATTTATAGTACGAAGACGATGAGGTAGGACATTTAGTAGAGAAACAACAACTATTTAGCTGTAGTGAGAATTGAGATATGTATAAACTATAAATATAATAGTTAGGTATTACACTTCTTGGAATTTATGCTGCAACCATTTTACAAAATAGGCAAAAAGCAGCAGCAGACATTCCCACAAAAATAGTATAAATAAGTATATTTAAGAGACCTAAAGTTACCATAGTATCGTGTCCAAGAATACCACGTATCTTTCACTAAACTCAACTATTTACTAAAGTCACACAAACACGACCAAATTGACAGGCATTAAATATAGACCATAAAGCGCAAAATTAAATGCTCAACGAAATTGCGCCCAAAGGGATCACGGTGCCCGCCTGTTAGACACATTTCAAATCTGTCAAGCTAAAACCACCCTTATGAACTACTCATATACCGTCATTATTTCTTCACGAACGAACTATTAACAGAATTTGAACCTTAATGTTTAAGAATAGAGTTGATTATCGCTTGGCAAGTTGTGATGCATTTATTGTAGTTAAAAAAAATGTACGTACAAATTTAGCAGAGACTGAATCCCGCAAAAGCAAGACCAGACGTTCGCGCCTTTTTTTTACTGAAATAAGTGTAATTTTAAAACATATGAGGATGGTTTAAGGATTTTTAACGCTTCATAAAATGCTTAAAGTTTGACAGCAATTAGATGTGAAATAACTTTTACGGGCGGTTTTCACTTTTCATGTCTTTTAGATATGTGCGTATAGCTTGAGCTTATCTATATTATAGCTTTTTTGTCTGCGAGAATCTTAATAAATATATAAAAATTTAAAATGTTCATGAAAAAGTATCAACTAGGCTATCAGGGATATTATCAGCAAGTGAAACCAGGTTTTGGATTAATAATATATTGTTAAATACGCGCATCGGAAAAAAAATGCATATATATGTAAATAGATCAAACAAGGAAAACATATTTTCCCAGGACCCAAGAAATAAAAATAAGTACCTGATTGCTAAATTACTGATAGCACAAAAAACTCACTGCAGTTTAATTTTGCATAATGCTGGTCGCTTTTGAATAAAACAATTTTGAGAATATAGGTACATACCTAATATAATTTACCACCTATTTTATTATAATTTTATTATATCTAGTAGGTATTATCATAATAATTAATATTACATTCAAGGAAACTGTACCTTGGTATGTACCTTGTTGCTCTTATTCCTACATAGTATATTTTGAGTTGGAGTTTATTGGGATCAAAAATACAGCCGTATTTTTCCCTTGACCGCCTTGCTCGGTACTTTATATTTTTGATTAAATTTTTTGAAAATGAATCGATTTATCGCACTGGACTTACATATGAAAATTATACTGTTTTTTGAGTTTCATCTATACAAGAAGTTCATAGGTATTAGATATTATATAATAGTTATTCCGTTTTTACAAGTTTTAATCCTTTAAAAATAAATAATAACATTTCAGGAAGTAGTTTCTACTGCTAAAATTTCCTAGCAATTGAACCGTGGGTGCTATTACATAACTATTTCACATTGTTAGAATAATGAGTGACTAATTAACTATATCACATGTTTAATATTCACACGGCCTGTTGTGAAATATTTAATTATATGAATCATTCGTTTTTGAAGCCCTAGGTTGTTGGCCTGAGCACAATTTGATAGTATTTTATCCGAGCGTTTGATCGAAAAAGATGGATTTTTTTTTTATCTGACTGCGCTAGAGGAAGAAAAGGCTTTTGGTTTTTCAAAATGCACTTAAATAATTCAGTAAAATAAATATAATTGTTGCTCTTTATGGTAGAAACTATATGTATATGGCATAGTCTTAAAAATTACCCCGCATCTGTAGTTAAATTAAATCATTACGAGTGATTAAATGGCACTTTTATCTCAAGTTCAAAAGGCATCTGTAATTAAATATCGCAGTCCGTCCCCTTTTTATGCTTTTTCCAAAAATATTTTAAATACGGCCCTTAGTTTCTTCACCCTTAACGGAAACGGTCCACGTGGTCCCGCTGTATCTTCACTTTTACATACGTTCAGGGGGCGTATTCTAAAAATATACGACACAGAATAATCTAAACGAATACCCAGTCGGGTTAGTCACGTCGCGACGTTCGGCGCGCGCCGAAATTCGAAATCCGAAATCCGAAGTCGAAATTTCGACCGTCTTTTGTTCGAAATTTTGACATGATCGAAAGTGTTTGAACCAGCTCGACCATATTTCATACGGACTCTGGGCCAGGTAATGATTTTTCGTTTTCCCGTTCCCCGCTTCTCTATTGTTTATGAGACTTTATTTTTGTTATTGAGGGCAGAGTCGTATACAGACTCATATAAATAAGCGGGATTCTTTAAAATCTTTTGAATATTGTTCGTAAAAATTTCAGCACGCTTTTAATATTTCGATTCTTTAATTCCACGTCATGTTAGACATCGAACGTCAGATCTAAATGATCAATGTGGTAGGAACTAAAACCATAAAATGCGGAATCTGTAAACACCGATGAGTCGAAACTGAAAATATGCCTTTCGTTATATATTTACTGTTGGCAGTGATGAATTGTGTTTTGGTAATATTACTTTTGACTTATAAGGAATTGGATGCTGCAAGAATTGATCGCTGAAAGTCATATATGAAAATTATTTGAATTGTGATCAATCATTTGGTGAAATATCGTCCATATTTATGAATATAGGCTTATTTGCTATAAAATATCATCCATATATAATATTAAAGACTTAACATGAAGTATTAGCGGATATGACTGTGAGATGAGTATCACAATTATTTTAAAAGTTTCAGTGTATTACATCATATCTTTCTATTTGAAGACTAAGCATGGAGCATGTCTATAAATTGCAAATTCATTACAAACATTTGTAAAAGTGTTATCGAACTCAGTGACTTTAACTATAATATTATTGTGACAAACGAATGTAGAAGATGCAAATATGACAAATATTTTATCTGCTTGTTTCTTAATTTTATTGAACTGTGGATGTCTGTGTTAAACTTATACTAAGACATGAGTCTAATGTGAAGGAAAATCGCCTTGCTGCGGGCAAATACCACTGAAACAAGTCTCAACATGATTCAAAAAAAGATGACGACGACACCATCATCATTTCTATTGAGAGGAACATTAGACTTGGTAGAAATTTAAAGGATCTTTATTAAAACAATTTTAAAGAAACATGATAAAATTAAAAGGTTCCTTCAATTCGTGTAAGTAGGAAATCGAAAAAGGGATTAATGACGACTCTTATAAAAATAAAATAAAAATATATAGCGAAAAATTAAACTGTGAAAATTTGTGGAAGCAGTCTTGTCACTTGTAAGATAAAACCCACATTAAAAATATGACATGCGCTTAGGAATAATGTAGCTTTCTGGAGGTGAAAAAAATTTTTAAATCGGACGGGTAGTTTTTGAGGTTATTATTTCAAATACTTTAAAACAATGCAATCAAACTAATGAAAGAGACAAAGGCAAGGTATTGTTCAAGTATATGGAAACAAAAAACTAAGGTCACGTTTCAAACAAAAATTTAAACACGTGTGTCTTCTAATTTACGTAAATAACGTTGATTGTAAAAATAGTGAAGCGTACGAAATATTCTCGAGTGCAATTTGTCTATCACTCGATATACAATTGGAGTCGAAAAAGGTTTTAAAGTATCAATAAATAAACGAATTACTCCCTTCCATTATAGATAGTGCTGACATATTTTACAAAGGCATCCTCTAAGATATTCTACAAGGGTTCATTGCTCGTATAAATATAGACAGAATTGGGAAACAAAAGTAAAATAAACCTTGAAATGTGGCGTCCTATTCTGGAAGCATGCGACTAATGTGTTCGAAATATAGAGGGGTAATTAGTTTGCTTTCCTGGTATGGTATTATGCTTTTAAAAGGAAGTAAATTGAAGATGAAGAGCTTGGGTTAGAATTATAAAAGATTTTTTAAATTGTTCTCTAATTCTATGTTTTTAAAATAGCCAATGATTGGAATTTTACGTATCGATGTATAAAATGACATTTTTTTTTTTTTGTAAATTTATATAAAACGGCTTTTAAATATTTTGAATGTTAACAAGAAATAGCTTCATTTGAAAACAATTACATCTAGCTCATACAATCGTTACGTTTCAATTTTATACAGCCATTACAATATTTCTTCCTAATTTTATTATGAACGTGTTCCTTTCAAAAATTTCACAATACACTCACCAGCTAAACAATTAGTGATGAAGCGCAAATGAAATAAGAGCAAATGATAACTCGGAGCTCACGAAGACGTGACAGTGTTCAATTACTGGACTTTCAATTAGACTCGAATCAGTGTCGTGTTACGTTTCAATCAAAGTTTTGATGCTATCTCTTTAACCGACTTGGAAAGAAAGAGGCTATTTGATTAATTATTATTTGAATTATTTTATTATATTTCTAATAAATAATTACCATAACTAAACTTAATAATTTTATCCACTTGTTTGCATACCAAGTCAAGACTCATTGAGAATTGAGATGTTGCTGCATTATTTTTTAATTTCGATGCTATGATAATATTAATATGTAGCAGTATTGTATATAAGTTTTATGTATAAAAACTGTTGTATAATATTATATTTATTACTAAAAGTGCACTCGGTCAAAACCACGGACAAACACTTTCATCGCATATTATGATTTTTGATGAGTACCTACATTATTTCTGTTTCTGCCTTTTCATTTCAAACATCATCTAAATAAGCGTGAAAGTGTTACAGACAGACACTTTTTCGCATGTAACATTATATCGATTTTAGAATTAGCAAGACTGTCACTAAGTTTCTACGTAACTGTTATACATATAATATTGTATGGAGAATGTGCGGTTATTAATTCAATTGAATACATACGAAACCTTACCTTGCTATGTAATTCGAGTTGTCTTGTATTGTACGGTATTTACCGATTATGCGGTAATTCAATGATTTATACGTATCAAAGATGTTTTAATTTCAAAGCAGTCATTTTATTTATAACGTCTTTATTTAGGTACTAGATGTTCCTCCCGGCTTCGTCCAGGTAGTAAATTTTTTTCGATTTCAAAAATTAGGAAAGAACATAATACAAAATATAAGCCAATTTGTTCCAGCCATTAATAAAATTATACATATAAATAAGTGAAAATTTATAAATTTGAAGATAAATTTTAAAGCTCCAAGGAGGTTATTCTGCACTACACACACACTACACTGCAATAAAATTAATTTAAATTTAAAATATAAATATACATATTATTATTAGTAAAACACACCACCAAGTGTTATATTATTTAACATTCTACCGGAATCAATAAATCACAAACCCACTTGACCACTTTTAACTTCCAAACGACACTCCGATATCTAATTTTGCACACTCAACCTGTCAAAACACTCAACCTTCATCGGTCACACTTAAACAGCAATAAAGATGTACAAGATACTAGGAAACGTGTTAATTATAACACGAGGGTTCCGTAGAATAAATAATTAATATTAATTTAATTATGAAATCAAAATAATTACATTTATTTTGCTTTTATAATTATTTTACGGAACGCAAAGTCCGATTTACTAGTGTCAGTTATTATTAATGAATGAATAATTAATTATCTTTTGTATTTAACTCAGTGTAACTACGATGTATTATTAACGATTAAAGAAAAGTAAGTCAATCTAAGTGAAGTGCATTAAATAATTTTAAATATCTAAAACTACAATAAGTATATTTAAAGTATTTTATACATGACCTATTATAGTATAAGATTATAGTTATTGTATAGAATACCTGATTATACAGATTTCCGGTAAGATGTACATACCAAAAGATTAAATTAGCAATTTGGTGATCTTTGGTATCAGTCTAAACTCTAAACGTGTAAGTTATAAGTAATGTTCAAATTCAAAAGCTACAATAAAAATATTACAATCAGTGTATACGAAAATAGGCGATGAGATAGGTTTTTCATTTTATCTCTTAAGCGAGAAACAATTATTCTTAAACTGAAACCTTTAATCTGAAAGTGCACGCGATTGTTTTACCATTGCTTCTAATGTATTTTAGCCGACTTTCAAAAACGAGGATGTTTTAAAATCCATTCTAATACCTATAATTATACCAACTTAAGTTATATACTAAAACCTTCCTCGAGAACCATACCTACTTTCTATTAAAAAAGGCATCAAAATCTGTTAAGCATACTTAGCGACGCACAAACAGCGACAGCGACATTGTTTCATACTATTTAAACTAATATTATAAAGCTGAAGAGTTTGTTTGTTAGTTTGATTGAACGCGCTAATCTCATGAACTACTCCGATACTAAGATCCAATTTGAAAAATTCTTTCGGTGTTGGATAGTCCATTTATCGAAGAAGAAGGCTATAGGCTAATAAATCATTACGCTGAGACCAACAAAAGCGGAGCCACGCGGGTGAAACCGCGGAGCGCAACTAGTGTAGTGATAAAAATACATACTATTATTTTCATCAATTAAATCTCTCGGGGTGGTCTTATATTTGTTTAGGTCGCTGTTATCAATACCTTGACTATTAAATCTTTTTTCGCTTACTAAGTTGATCTCCAAACTAACCATATTTATTACCAGGAACGATTAGTCGAACGAATTAGGTTGACATGCGATATTTTGAGTGGGCGTATCGAATGTGCGAAAATATATCGAATGATGACAGAATAGTATTGTTTTCCTTTGAAATTGTACGACCACATATAATAGGAAGGGATCAAAAATTCTTTCACCATTAGAAAGCTGCATCTTCACTGAGCAACATAGGCTATATTGCATTTTCAAAAAAAAATAGAGATCCTTACCAAAAATGCAATAATGTAACCCAAGGTGTAAAAAATTCCTTAATAAAAATTCTGTCATCGCGTGCGCTGCGGAATCTATTGAAGATAGAACAAAAAAATGTTCTACGGTATTATAGAATGGATCAAATAATATCTGCAAGAAAGTCCGCGATACCATATATTATGTCCATCTTCAGTAGTTATGTTACTACAACAACTTTTTTACGTTTTCAAAGTAAATAGAAGTGCCGACAGTAATCAAACCATGTTATCCATACACATAATATATTAATCCTTATCCCATTAAATGATGTTTTATTATAGACTGTTTCAATACCAGCAAAATACTTTTTAAATGAAAAGAATTGGATATTCCATTCAAAAGATATAACAAATTTTCAAAAGTGTCAATCTACAGAAAATAGTAGGTATACTGTTCAATACAATGAGCAGACCGTAGTGCTGGACGGGGTAAAGGTGATTTTCATGTGATTAAAAATTAAACCTATATAAAGTCCGACCTATAGTAGACTTTTCACCGTCACGATATCGCTATCTATGCGGGTGAAACCGCAGGGCATTGCTAGTTTAAAGATAAAATAAAAAATCGTTTCTTTTCCGATGATGTACTCTGAAATATCGCAAAAACTGGAATATATTCAGATTTTCTAAAATTAATATCTTAAGAACCTTATACATAATATACATACATACATACAAACAACATTAAAGTCTTTTTCCATGTTATTTTTGAATATCCAACAAAAATATCTAAGCGGGAGATGCACTAATTATCTCTTTAATCTTAATATAATAAAGTGCCGCAAACTATAAACAGACCAAAAAATCATGGGAATCGTTAAACCATCGTGGCCACAGATGATAATTAACTAAAGTACACATAATTATAAAAAGAAGGCGTTAAAATAATATTTGTCGCACATGGCTGTCTATGAAGGATGTAGAGAAACTGGATGTGAAATTATTAAAAAAAGAAAAATTTTAAATCATTGTATTTTAAAGTACCTACTTCTCTTATTCTGATTAGTATGATCTATCAAAAAACATAGTTTATAGATAGAGTATAACGGAAGCCAAAGAAGTTAAATTGCTTCTCAAATTGAAAAAAATATAACACTTTCGTGTTCTGTGTAGATTGGGTCGTCTTTCGGTCTACAATCTACATGGGATCATTTTAAAATTGTATATTTGCGAAACTTTAAATAATATACGTCTGCAGCTTTACTTTTATTGTAAGGCTGAAGTACCCCAACAATTGCCACTCTTATAGAGTTTAATATTTTCCTATAGCAAATGAGCATAGTGCTTTTATTTCCAAATTTTCAGAAAATCCGCAAACAGTTATTTTTAACAAATATCAACTTTCATATCTTCAAATAGTAGGTAATCAAGCCTTACTAATCAAGCACAGGAAGCAAGCCCAATAACCTTCTAACATAATATACTATTTCGGGCTCATCCAGTATCCATAGAGTTACGTTTCATTGATAACTCACCACATGGCTACACATGTGTGGAGCACGTTGAAATCAACGGGATGAAGTTGAAAGAAATTAAATTCAATTAGCCTGGATGGCTGAATGAATTAAATTATCTTTGTGGACTTTCTTTAGGTTACTTTGCTGAATGTGGTTTATGATTTAAACGTGTATATATACGTACCTACCAATTATGTATAGTATGTATGTTATGTAGTACGTACGCTGCGTAAAAGTAATGCTCTTTGATCTAGTAAAACTTTAAACTACCTACTTATTATTTGACAAGTGAAAATTTTTTGTAAATGAAAATGGTTTTTTTTTCAGCATTTTCATATGATCAAAGCTTATGTGTTATTATTATATTAAACAAAATATGGATAACATGGTAATATAATATTATTAGTAAAGTTTATAATATATTAAGAAATTGCTTATGTTAAAAAAATTTAAGCATACCATTTTTACACCAGTTTTCTTTGCCGTGATTTTTTTCTCCTTTCTTTCTTGTAAATTGTACCATATTATTATGTCTTGTATATTATCGATATATTATCACTGTCAATATAACTTTGATATAATATAAATTTTTACAATTTTATTTCCATTTTCCAGATAATGCCATTCCGCTGACTCAATGTCAAATTCAAAACAACATGCGACGAAATAAACCAAAATGCTAATCGACGATTTACTGGAAGTGCGCGCGCGCAGGGATGTAACGAAATCCGTAAATAGATGTAAACGGATGCGGATAACGGATGTTTGGTTCCTGCTGGTGATCTTTGTTAGCGGTTGCTATGGTTACGAGGAACAGAGGTTCGCTATGGAGCCGCAGGACCAGGTATGTTTTTGTTTTAGAAAGTATATTCATATTGTACCTACCAATGTTTTTATAGACTTTAAATACATATTTACATTAGATCCTACTAATATCGTAAATGCGAAAGTTTGTAGGTTTGTTTGTTTCTCCTTCACGTAAAAACTGTTGAACTGATTTTCATGATAATTGGCAAACACATAGGGTAGATAACGTGGATTATAGCAAAAGTTAGTTTCTAACACCACGAAGTTCCCACGGGAACGGCAGCCATGCGGGTTTTTCCTTTCTACGCGGGCGAAGCTGCGGGTGAAAAGCTAGTGGTTTAATAAAGTAGTGTACTCACTGTATTTTTTGCATTTACCAATGTTTTCATAGACTATAAATACATTACATTAGATATCATATAAATAATATGATTTACATATGTAAATAATAATTAGTGGTAGCACAGTATGTCTATAATAAGTCTATTATAATTGTAGTTTTCGAAGTTAGTTAACAACAATAGAAAACTTTGAGTTTCTAAAGATTCTATGTTTATAGAGAATGAAATTTAATTGTAATATAAACTATATCTATTTCGGTAACATTATTACATTTCAAAATATAACATTTCGTTATTTAATATTAATTAAATAACTCAACTCACACACAATTTTATTAAATGTATCTTCTACCTTCTACCTCTATCAAAACTTATAGAAAATATCTATCGTCTTACATAATATAATATACTTTTGAAGTAAAACTTCTTTAGGCGCGTTGAGAGTAAAATTTCAAGGTCAAATATGTCTGTGGTCAAGTCATGGAGTAAGGCGCGATTTTGGTATCTTTGAATCTTGCCAAAGAAGTTTCACTTCTGACACGTGTGCTTGGCGCACAAGCTCTTTTTTTGCAACTTAAAAATACGGTTTTTAATACAGTTTAACTCTCAATGAAGCAAAGCAGGGTTTACAACCTAGTTTGTAACCATAAAATAATACTATTCGCGCTTAACATAATTACTGATAAATAAACGTAAATAACGATCCTAAAACAGTTATAAAATTAAGTTTTATTACGGTTTTAACGACTGCAACGTGTGTTGATCGATTTCACAATATCACTTAGTGGGTTATTGACCTCGGTCATTTTAAAGGCTTATTAAATGAATAATTAACTAATGTCCTTCATTAGCGGTGGTTATGGAAAAAGAAACACATCATGTAATAGTTTTTGATATGAAAAATACCTTTTTAACACGCCTTTACAAGCTTCTCCTGTATGTAACCGATTCCTATAGACTTGATATTTCATAGTTTTTGATACGATAAGTAACTTTTTAACACGCCTTTACAAGCTTCTCCTGTATGTAACCGATTCCTATAGGTAGACTTGATATTTCATAGTTTTTGATACGATAAGTAACTTTTTAACACGCCTTTACAAGCTTCTCCTGTATGTGGTAACGGACTCCTTTAGACTCGATTTTGACTCAATTTAAACGGACAGATTTAATTCACACTTTGTAGACTTATCAAGGATCGGTGCCAATACGATTATGTCCTGAGTTTTTCTTTTTAAAGCGTGTTTATAGTCTTATTAAACTATGTAATCTAATCTATACTAATATTATAAAGCTGAAGAGTTTGTTTGTTTGAACGCGCTAATCTCAGAAACTACTGGTCCGATTTGAAAAATTCTTTCGGTGTGCGATAGCCCATTTATCGAGGAAGGCTATTAGGCTATATATTATCACGCTAAGACCAACAGAAGCGGAGCAATGCGGGTGAAACCGCGGAGCACAGCTATAAAAGTATATTAACATTTTAAGAAATGTATCCATAAATTTCCAATCACTGTTAAAAAATTATACAACAGGACAGCACTTCTCAGCAGCCAATTATTTTCAAAAAGGTTCCGCTTTAGCTTATTTAAATAAATCTATTAAAAACACAAAGGTTAATGCGAAACGAAATCCGTTTACAGTTTTGCATTTAAACAGTTTATGTTAATGGTGTAATTATTAAAACAACGTCGCCATAAATCATATACATGTTTCTAAATTAAAATCAGATTGATACATAAAAATTTGAATATATTACACTAAAGGCTTTTTTAGATAGAAAGCGTACTTATCGCGCGTCAGAGCGCTAACCTGTCGACGTGCTATGACGCCGAATTTTGTTGTACTGGGCGCTACTGGCCTTGTCAGATAGAATGCGTATTTATCGCGTGTCATAGCGTTAGCTCTACTTGACTGTACATAGCCGCGTAATACAACATAAGACACCGCGCTATGACGCCTTAATGTGCTGTATTATCCGCATAAAGCATTTTTGCTTGCATTACCGCTAATGCAAGCAAAAATGCTTTACGCACGCTAAAGGCTCTGTCAGAGAACACGTAAGCAGCACGTGACAGGGCATTAGCGTTTAGTTGCGTTTTTGCCCCAAATTGCGTTCATACTGTCAAACAGAGAGAAGTCTCTGACGCGCGCTAAAAAGCATTCTATCTGACAAAGCCATAAATGAATTATGGTTAATGAATATTCATAATGTTTCCAAATGAATAACGGTTATTGTTGTTTATTGATATCTGATCTGGTTTACGCTTAAGGATATTTTGCTTTGCAAGTTTTTATAAGCAAAAAAGGTGTTTGTTGTTTGTACTTTGAATTGAAAAATCAATGTATATGAATTAATTTATATACAAAACAACAAGTGATTTCTGGTGCTAATCTCATAGCACATGCGAACAGACACTACCTACGAAAGAAATCAAGACTATCTACACATATATATATTTTACTTTACAGATAACTCGAAAAGAAACCACAAACAACAAAATAAAACGACATCTATATCTATACGTATATAATAAATCTGTAGAAGGGTCAATTCTGTACATTGAAAATATAAAAAAAAAAAAATTAATAGCAGAGGGTGTTACTGGATCGATACCAAACCCATGTGATTAAAAAAAAATTTCTGTCTGTATGTTCAGGCATCACGTGAAAACTAACGGTTCGATTTCGATGAAACTTGGTATATTACTATACCTTATTATCCTGGGCATAAAACAGGATACTTTGTACCCTGGAAAAATACGTAAAAAAATAATAAATAAATATTCAGGACAAGACAAGATCCTTTTTCTATCAGTCACGTAACAAGAAAGTGCGCGTAAAGTTTAACATATTATGCAAATAAATATTAAATTAGCAACATTATGGTAAAATTTGATCAATATGGATGTGAATTTTAATATAAAAACCGACGGCCTTGCGTATAACGAATTTTTGATGCATGGCGTAAGGATCAAGCTAACCGCGTGTTAAAATATTTATTTTAACATTTTTAACATATTTATTTTTAAATCTTCTGTTGATACATTAACGGTTATCTATCAAAAGCGTGTGCACACGTGTCAGAAGTGAAACTTCTTTGGCAAGTTACAAAGATCCATCAGAACCACAATCGTTGTCTCACTCCATAACGCGACCTTGAAATTTTACTCTCAACGCGCCTAAAAATGTTTGATTTAAAAATAAATTCTCATTGATCAAAAGCTGTTATCATCTGATATGACTTCCGGTACACTATATTTAACCATGATTATTAAAACAATACATATTACATTCTTATTTAAAGAGAAAGTAAAATATAACCCCATAAGAATATTAGAAATTCGATATTATAAGTGGGTCCTGCATTTCCTACTCAAAACATTGTAAAAAACATCGTAACAGGAAAGCTAGTTCCAATCTATACTAAAAGCTGAAGAGTTTGTTTGTTTGTTTGAACGCGCTAATCTCGGGAACAACTGGTCCGATTTGAAAAATTCTTTCGGTGTTAGATAGCTCATTTATCGAGGAAGGCTGTAGGGTATAAATATCATCACTCTTCGACTAACAGAAGTGGAGCCCACGGGGGTGAAACCGCGCGGAGCAGCTAGTTAAATAATAAAAAAAATATGTTCTAAGTGTCAACGAAAACCGCTTACAGTTTGTAACTCAAACCATACGTTATTAAAACTAATAATTTTATAATTATTCACATAATTTGCATAGCTATTCAGGCTTTTGTTTACTGGGCTTATCATAGTTTATAATTAACAGGCTTTGACATAAAACACGAAGCAATATCCATAAAAACGATAGTATCGTTTCTTAGAATTGCGCGATTTGTGAAATTTCGTGTTTGAAAATTAAATGTTAGTGTAGTGGTGTGATTGATAATGTGTGTGTTAAATTAATATAAATATGCCTAACCTGTTTTCAAATTAATATAAATATACTATTTTTAGCTCCTGATATGCGATATCTTATAGAGTATTCTTTAGAATATACCGAGTATATAAAATACTTATTAAACTATATACATATATATAAATATTATACTTCGTATATACAAATTAAAATTAAATTCGTAAATTCTGTGATCACGGGTATCTTATAGAATTTATCTTATTTGTGGATTTATATTATTAAGTATTCCAACTATGATTTGACATTCACATCACTATGTTTAACAAAAACATTATTACATCACAACTAGACAACATTTAAACAAAACCAACCGGAAGGGACCAGCTTTCAAATAAAAAAGAATCACCCAAATTGGTTCACCCAGTCAAAAGTTCTGATATAAAAACCCAAACAAAAACAGTCAAATTGAGACTTTTTTGAAGTGA
>CAJQZN010040612.1:41470-72665 GCA_907164685.1 Colias eurytheme
GCAATGAGAGTAATACGAGAAGTAGGAAAAGTTGAGCAAATTAATAAAATTTCATTACGTACCTATTGAAATGGAAAATTTTGTATGAAATGTCAAAATATACGAAATTATGAAAAACCCTTTTGATATTTATAATGATTTATTTATTTACAACATGCGACAAACCATACATACATAAAACTTATTTCTAAACTTATCACAATAATATACACTTTCGTTGAAAATATAAATCTTCTAAGCCTGGAGTTGTATGTTTTGAGTACCAGTTATTTGGCAACTCTCTATCTCAAAGTGGGTTTATCTTCTGTTCTCCAGATATTGGATAGCGTTATCTATCATTTGCTTGCATATTTAATGATATATTTAAATTATTTCCAATAAATATTTAAAAAATAAATAAACAGAACATCGTACGATGAAACTTCACAACAAATTCGACGAAGTCAAACGAGCGTCAGCAAAATGACAGCACCAAGGCTTAACCGTAGACAATTTCAATGTTTTTCATAATTTTGTGAATGAATTGCGACGTTGCCGCTTCGCGCCTATTGCATAGCGTGAGCATAGATACATCGACGTTATTCCAAATTTATTTGTAAGAAATTATGACATCCTTATTCTTTATTTATTCTTATCATATCTATGCATTGCATAAGGTTTGAATAAGCAAGTTTTTATTTGTACGGCTGATAGTGTTTTTAAAAACAATTCCAAATTTACATTGATTTTCCTAGAATAAAATGTTTGAAGGACAATCCGTCTGCAATCACTGCTAAAATAAGGACTTTTAAGTAAACAATGAAAATATTTCTCAGAATTATAATCTGTATAAAAACAAATAAACCGGAACAAAATACCTCGAAATACCGCAAGCAGTCTGCATTGGAGTGAATTTTTAAACACTCCTTGTTAGCTATGCGAGCCTGGTACTCGGATGAAATTCTACAAAATAATTGCTTCACTTTATTGTGTGTGGAATTAACCTATGCATATGAAAATATCATTTCCTCCATCTAAACGATGTTGCGAAGATATTTTATTAAGTATCTTGATATGATACCTACGCGATATTATAATAACGAATGAAGGCATTTGTAGATTTAAAAGTATGTTTTAATAAAAATCGTTGTCTAGTTGAAACAAAACACTTTTTTGTTTTTTTCTTCCAAAATGGCCGGGTTACACGGGCTTCTTAAGTCTTGTAAAAAGGCCTTGAATTATTTAATTTCCATGTACGACATAAGTATTTTATTACCTCGCGAGCTTAATATAGAAACTCTTATTACTTAATCGTTTTTCAGCGAACGCTGGTAATTATTCTAAAAATGGTATAATTCTCTGAAACTCGGATGTTAATTAATACATTGAGAGTGACCTATCGTAAAATAATTTTTCAACAAAATCTGATAGGATTAGAGAGTTCATTCCATTATTGGGAATGCTTTTACAGATACCTATAATGTTTTGATGAAATTTAGCTGTTATTTTTGTGTCAAAAACATTCTGGGAACAATGCAAAAAATTGGATAGCAATCGTTTTAAAACAAATTCATAAAGATAATTAATTTTTTGTACGTATCTATGTGGAGTTCAAACAATAACATTGATGATATCTCAAAATAGATTTGCTTTGTATCATATAAAGCTGTATGGCAATTTATTGAGAGCTCTTTTTTTCGAATTTACTTTGTCTTTATTTTTTTAGATTTTCCTTTTTTAAATTCACCATATTAAAGAATGTAGTATATATTTCGTCATAATTACTTATTATCGGACTATAAAGTAGCAGACATTGAAATGATTACTGAAACTATACGATAGGAAAATGAGATTCAATTTTAAGTTATATCAATCCCTTTGTTCATAAAGTCACTTCGTACCCTAACTACTCAAAATGAATTTTAATATTTAGCAAATTTAGACAGGTCTAGCATTAATATAGATAAACTAATTACTGTATTATTCCATATAATAATATTATACAGTATAATATTTTACGGGGAAAATTATTATCTTCCATGTAATTACCGCCTACTGGGGTAGCCCGCTAGTTTCTATTAACCAATAGGGTTATATTGGTACATGCTGTTTTTATAGCTTATGTACACAATATCAGTTTATTTTTACGTCTCTGTGTTATTAATAAATAAATACCTATTTTTATAGGAATGGTAAAATGGTACAGTTATAATAAAAAACCTCTAAATGTGAACAAAAAGCGAAGAGAATCAGACAAATGAATGCATAGTAAAAGTTTGTACTGATTTTGGACATAATTTATGGTCACATCTTGAGAGGTTACAATACAATAGCAATTTTACACACACATAGATAGATGCACCGTGTATGTATGTTATAATTGTAGGGTGATTATATATTTATTGTTAGTTGTGATACATTATATTTTGAACCGGTTTGGCTGAAATTAAATATGTAGACAGTAGGTTCACAATGACGTGAACTACCTTTATCGTTAAATCTCATGTTTGTAGAAAATAAAAAGATTTTGTAAGTTCTAGTGTAATGTTTTAAAACCCTAATATACAATATTTGACATACGATACGTCTTATAAATATTAATTATGATTCAAATATTGATTCTCATACTTTTTCCAGTTTATATTTACTTAAAATTTGATTTTAAAACCAATGTAATGTTATAATTGCGATTTTTCACATAATTTTCCTATTTTATATAATGTTCTGAATATAGTATATACCATAAACCGAAATGAAATGGTCTGTTTGTTCCAGATAATTTTCAACGTGTCCCGAAAACATAATAAGGCAATTGTAAAATGCGAAGTTAGTAACTCCGTGGGGAAAAATGCCGCCACGCTCACTTTGAATGTCACTTGTAAGTGTTCTGTTTGCTATTTTAATTTATAAGACTTCTTATTATTATATTATAAGAACTTTGTATTTCTATGGAGAAATTTGTGTTTTGAAAACGAAACAAAACAATTGAAACGAGCAATTTGTTTTTCTATGGACAACTTTTAAAAAAAGTTTTTTAAGACTGCTAATGTAATTTTTTGACTGTAGTACATGGCTTCATCTGAGTTACGATTTGTTAACATTAAAATATTTATTTATTTAAGATGCCCTCCCTTTTATATGAGAAGCATTTCTTATATTATTTTCTTTTATTTCTGAAGATCGAAGCAAACTATAATTGATACAATACGACTGCAACTTTTTTCAATAGAAACCTTATTGATATTTTACTTATTTAATAGTAATATGTTCATTTGAACATATTATAGCCTGTATTATTTATTATGCTGCCACGAATAGGTACTAGAATAGATAGATAGATAGCTTTTTTCATAGCTATCGAAAGAAGTGCAGTAGATAGAGACTCCTTACTGACTACGATAATTGATTGATTGATTGATCCGTAAATAAAGCCATCAACAAAATCGACATCTAATACATCTATAAAAAGCAGAATAACATATTATATAAATTATCAACATATTTGTACGCAGTTTAACAGAAATAAACCCATTAGTATTGTGGGCGTAAATATTACCGACTATACCTATTTTTGGCGCGTTAATAGTTGTGAAAGGAATAATCTGTTTTCCCTTAATAGAACAGCCCCCCTATGCAAGTGGCTTTCTGTTAGCGTAGCGTTCAATAGAATAGACTACGAATGTATGTTACGTCAATCTCATACATTCGTAGTCTGTTCTATTGAACGCTACGCTTGAACAGAAAGCCACTTGCATAGGGGGGTTATCTACAGCTTACGTCAATCTCATACATTCGTAGTCTATTCTATTGAACGCTACGCTAACAGAAAGCCACTTGCATAGGGGGGCAGTAATATATAAATTCACGTACTTTGAACTGCGACACGTTTAAGGTGTCCCTTTTCCTTGTAAAGACATTGAGCTTTGTATTAAGTTTTCTATAGGACACCTTAGTATGAAAGGTCATTGTTTTGTTTACAAAATAAAGACTTGGTGAAAACAATTTTCATACAAATTATATGTAAATCTGTGTACCAAAGATCACAAACAATATCTGGTTATTGACACACATTAGTTGATTAGCTAGATAATTAGACTTATCAACCGACTTCCAAAAAGAGAGTTACTCAATTGGAAATTTGGACTGAATGATTTTTTTTGGCTTAATTACCTCAGAATTTTTGACTTAGTGAACCGATTTTGATTATTTATTTATTTATTTTATTTTACTCTTTAATACAACTAAACAGACTTACATACTAGAACATACAAAAATAAAAGCAAGGAGCAGTTGAGTGTATTTGGCGGTCTTTTTTTATTTTGAAGCTGGTGCCTCTTGTGTGTTAATTTTGCATTTAATCTAGTTTAAAGGCAGTTTCTTGTTAACAATTATTTAATATATTTTTTATTCGTTACGCACTATATTTCCTATAAGCTGTGTATGTGACAAATAGTTAACTTTTATATCAAAAATTTTTTCATTCATCCAGCATTTTCTACAAGAACTGTCATTAGACATACTATTTAAGATCCTTTGATTATAACTTTTTCTATCATATTTATTTCCATATATTTACACGACTATATTTCCTAGATCCACCCTCATTTCGTACTCGACCACGGAACTTGGAAGCAAAACTGGGCGAAAGTGTAACACTCTCTTGTGATGTGGACGGTCATCCAACACCGGAGATTCGATGGTTGTTCCACGAACCTGGCCGTATCGGGGTAAGTGAATACTATAATATAAGGAAAGATTGATAAAATATAAGGTAAAAGAAATAGAAGCGATCTTGAAAGGGTAAAATAAAGGTAGACAAAGAAAAGGGAAAGAAGGTACTAATATTATAAATGCGAAAGTTTGTGAGGATGTGTGTGTGTGTGTGTTTGTTACTCATTCACGCAAATACTACTGAACTGATTACAATGTAATTTAGCACACATATAGAGGGTAACTTGGATTAACACATAAAAATAAAGGACGATAAAGATATAAGTTAACATAATCGGATTTAACTTTTGAAATAACTCAGTTTCTTCAAACACTAAAACTTAACATAAATTTCTACGTAAAAGAAAGATTAAACAATGATTCTTTAAATAAATAAATTCTTTAAATAAACGACAAAATGTATTTTTCTTTGTTTAAATATCCATAGAGAGGTCTTCGGTTACATTCCAATTTGTCATACAATATTATTAAAACGACCGACATTTTATTAAAGTTTTCAACTATCTTATCAATTTGTGATAGTTTATGTTATCGTGCACTAAACATATTTTGTAATAGCATAGTGGGCCATATTATTTTTACGATTGTCGATACAAACAACTATAAATATGACATCTTCGCCCACTGTTCCTAAAATCGTATAAAATACCTTAACTGTATAGCTGTTTTACAATGCGGTATCTTGTATACCATATTTAGGCCGCAACTTTATTTTCTTCGCGGTAATAAAACTTTTATTACTACCCAAGTTACATTTTTAATATAACTGCGTACAAATGAATAAACTATAGTGCGCTTTTTAATCTGTGTAGGCTTGATTTACAACTGTATTTATTAATATACCAGCTATAAATAAAACTAATTCAATATTGTAGAATGTACGTATTAAAAATAATTCTTGGCCTTATCAGCGCACGAGTTAGCCGGATATTTTTTTTCTGCCTGCGATTATGAATTATTATGTACAAATACAAATATTTATTAGAAAAAAAAGATTGAGTATTATGTACCTAGAAAAAATAGTAAGGTTATCCAGTATCTGTATTCGAGGCTAGAAAAAGTCGTGTAGAATATATAAAGTCCGGGATACATCGCCCATTTTTGCAAGTGATTACTATCAAGCTAATTTTTCGTGAGTAGCTTTATTTTGATGAGATGCCCAATAATTTCATGTACAAAACTCTCGATTGTGGTAGCTTACAGAGGTAACAAGGATAAAAATTTTTGATTTGACGGTTCTCAAATATTTATTACGCAATTTGTAGGACAATATGTCTGTTGAATTATATAAGTATGAAATAAGTGAAAATAAAAAAATCAGCTGGTTAGTAATCATTTATGATGACTTCGTTATCGATACACATTGGAAAGGGGGACTCTTTGATCAAACCATAGATTTTGTAGGACAAATATTTTTTCGAATAATTTAGATAATTATCTTGAGATTGAACAAAAAAAAACATTCAGTTAGTAATACCCATCTTTACATACAAACAATATAAATCTTTTTTCTTTATAATCAGGCTAGCTGTGCCTTGCGGCACCCGCATCTTTCTTTGCTGCTCCACTTCTATTTTGTCGTAGTTTGATGTTATATGGGCCTATCTCGATAATTCCACTATAATTTTTGGATTATCGAGATAGGCCCATATTTCAATTATATATTCAAACCAGTAGTTCCACAGATTATCACGTACAAATAGACAAACGTTTTATTGGAGGAGATTTTTAAATGCCCCTCTACTTCCAGCAGGTTAAGGGGAAAGCACCAAATTTAAAGGTGTTTGTCGACGAGAGATCAGCGGGTCGGTACATTTGTAAGGCTGGAGTCGATGGTTATCCAGAGATTGAGAGTGAAGCCACTATATTTATTAAAGGTTAGTTAGTTATTGATTAATAGTGACCTAATTACTTGTACGAAACTTTTAGGAGGATGTGTTGCTAATTTTGAGAAATGATTAAAATTAAAAATTAATTTATTGCATTTTTTACACTTATAAAACGTATTGTATACGTAATTACTTAGTGAGTATAACATAACAAACAGATTGTATTTGTTACTATGAATTTATACTCACTGTTTCATTTTTAGTATAGGTGTGCTATTTCGATAAAATATCAATAGTATAATCTCGAAATTGCAAGCTCCCTTACTTCCTTCAACACTATATTATACCTTTGAAAACATTATAATCATATTAAATTTTTAGGCCCACCAAAAATCCTATCAAATAGGACACAAGTAGGTATAGAAGGAGAGAAAGTTTCCATCGAATGTGAAGCTTTGTCAGTACCACGGCCTGATGACGTCAGATGGTACTTCGAAGGAAAGGAAATCAATTTTATTCAAGATCCCGTAAGTATAAAATAAATTAAACAAGTCTTGCGACTTCTATTTCGTTAAAATATATTAAGTGTAAATCTAGTTGTGTGTATTTATTGCTAAATTAATTATCTATTCATTTTTATTGTTTTATATTAACATGTATTTTTCAAAAAATGAATTTAATATTCAATGTAAACCCACTGTTTCTAATTTTTATTGTGCACCAGAAATCGTTTTTGTTATTGAGTAAATTCTGTAATATTTGGGTTTAATTGCAATAATAGTTTTGTTTATAAATAATATTATTTTATTTATTATTTTCATACCTAACATCATTAAGTCAAGTCGTGGCCAAGAGCTTCCCTATCAGGCAATAAAAAAAAGTTTCAAAGTCTCATCCTCTAAAACTGCTTTAAATTATTTATTACAACAATCATAATAATTTTAGGACTACGCAACAAAACTAGATGATTCTTCACCAGATGGTATAATAAAATCGAGTCTAGTGATACGGGCTAGCCAATCCAAACACTACGGAATTTATAACTGTAGCGTCACCAATGAATATGGGAACGCTAATGTTGCGATTTTGTTGAAGCCTTTGAGTAAGTACACTATTACAATATCTAGTTACTATGAAATATTTCATGTGATGAAATATTTGGTAGATTATTGTGAAATTTGGTTAGTTATGGTTGTGAAAATGTAGGGCAAAATTGATGAAAAGTAAAGAAAATTTTGCATAGAGTTGTTAAGTATCTATATTTGACCGTTTATTAACATTGTTAATAATATAATATTATGTTTTTAGTAGATTGACTAGTTTGTTATTTAGTGAATGGTTATTACGGCAAGAGATTAAATTGCAAATGAAATATAATATTATCATTGTTTTATTTAGTTATTATTAGCATAAAGCGTTTTGTTTCAAAATTTATTTCGCAAAATATTTTTCTCTATTATTAAAATTAATATATTTTTATCTGTGGTACAACCAAATTAGTTTCCTAATTCTCATAGAACATCATTTCTTAAATCGTCTCGTAGTAATTCGGATATGACTAAGATTAAGGAACTTGACGAAAAATATAAAATACCTATTATATTTTTCGTCAAATTCCTTAATCTTAGTCATATCCTCAAAATAAACCTCGCACTCCCCATGCCAGGCTTCCTCGCCATCCTCAACCCAGACATCCTCCCCATTCTCAACCCGGGCATCCTCGCCATCCTTGACCCAGACATCTTCGCCATCCTCAACCCAGACATCCTCAAGCCTGGCATCCTCAACCCAGGCATCCTCGATATCCTCAACCCGGGCATCCTCGACCCAGAAATCCTCGCCATCCTCAACCCAGGCATCCTCAACACCACACAATTTTAGTGTTAACAACACAATTTTCCTTTCAGAAACTCTGCCCCTCTTCATAATCATAACCGGTGTGACATCTGGCATCATATTCTTCTCTGCTCTAGTCATTCTTCTGGTGATATGTCACAGAAGAAGAAGACAGAAGACACAGATTAACGAGAAACCAGATGTGACAGTCACTGGGGATGCTTATAAAGAGAGTGATAGAAGTTCTAATATTAGCGATTTGAAACTACAGTTACCGCAAGGAGATAGTTTTGATCTGGTAAGTTATTTTGATTATATTGGGATAATTTATATGGATAAATTAAATTATATGGATAAAAAATTGTGGGAAAATCGAAATCGAATTTTTATTCCTTCTCGATGATACACGTAATCTAATTAAACCTAGAAGGGGTTAATAGCTATGATTTTTAAATTCTAACAAGATTCCTGGAAGTGAAACTTTGAAGACGTTGAGAGTAAAATTTCAAGATTGCGTCATGGCAATACCATCACGTCATGGAATAAGGCGCCGATTTTAGTATCTTTGAATCTTGCCAAAGCAGTTTCACTTCTGACACGTGTGCTCGGCACACACGCTCTTTTTAAATTTTGCGTTGAACGATTTATGTTCCTGCCATAACTTGCTTTTACTGTTATAATATTTATGATTTAACTGCACATTCTTTAACCACAAGGTAATGAGATAACATGGTATGCAACTCTAAGTATCGTATTTCTTGCACTGTAAAACTATCTTTAATTCTATTACTAATGGGCGTTTGTACAATAAGCTAATAAGGACGGATTGTAAAACTACTGATAGATGGTCTCTGTTATGTCTCGTTAAAATTAAGCAATTTGTGACTTCTTTAGAAGATAGATAGACATCTTTAGAATAAAGCGCGTCACACACGGTGAAGATACTATAATATTTTATCTTAAGATACTGTTATATTTTATATTACAGTATCTTAACGCATCCGGTATCAGCGTTGGGACCATCATTTTTCTTTTTGTCATTGCGTACTAAGACTCCTGTAGAACCGCCATCCTGTTACAAATGACCCACAAAATTTCGCGTCATTTGTAACAGGATGGCGGTTCTACAGGGGTCTTAGTACGCAATGACATTTTATGTTATTATATCAATATGTTTTAAAATTATATATTTGAAAATATAGGAGATATTTTCATGAAAATGTAGAGCACAGTATTATTTACAAACAATTTATTAACTTTAATATTTTCGACTATCAACTTCATTCATACTTCTACCACAACCTTCCAATTTCTACCATACCAAAAATTCTAACGAAAGATCCCCAACTCCCAGGAATACACGAGTTCCGAGCGTTCAGACAAGAACCAAGCGGGTCTCCCGCTAGCGGGGCCCGTCCCGCTACCGAACATACGACACGACGATCCGATGTTACAGTTCCGATACAGTAACGACTACTCCGATCAGTCGTATGCTGATCATTATTTTAAGGTAGGTTCATTCTATTGATTATTATGCTGTTTTTACCTGTCTCTAATTATGATTCGTTTGTTGATCATTATTTTAAGCTTAAGCTTATGTTTTATGTTAATTTTATGTGTTTTCATAATATCTCTTATAATTATGATTTGTATCTGCTCTCTACAGTTTTCTGAACTTACATTTAAGCAGAAAAATATATCGTGTATATTATAGAAGAATACAAAAACTTGAGACGATTTTGATGGTCTCTTTTATCATTTTTTACCTGATACTTTTCTTACATTCCATTAAATTTAATTAAGATATGATGTACAGTTTTGATACTACCTTACTTGTATGTTTTTTCATTTAAATTTCAGCAAGATTGGGTGCAGTTTTCGAGTTTCATAGTGTTATTTTAATTGATTTAAAAAGCAAATACAATCAAAATGTCAAACACTAATTTACGGCTTTTTTTTGTTTAGAATCCAGCAGCCTACGTATACGACTATCCACAAGGCTATGTACCTCCCCCACATTTGAGGGTACAATCCCCTCCACAGTTGGATGTTCCTTCTAGTCGGTAAGTGATATTTTATAGAATTTAATCATTTTTTTAATTTAAATTTAAAGTTTTCATTTTTATTGCATGAAAAATTAACTCATTTTACTTGTTGTTTAACAAAAATGCCCCAATTTAATTGAAATCAAATTCATTCCATACACGTGTTCATTACCAAATACAAATATAGTAAGAGTAGAAATACCATAATATTATTAACGTCGTGTAACGTATTTACATGACAGACAAAGATAATGCAAAAATTTTCAAGTCGATTACATCAATAAATTTAAACATCTATTAATTATGATTAGCCATATTTTCTAATCCATGCTCCAATTCAGAATTACTTTATTATTAGCTTCACATTTATAAATATTCTAATATCTAATTAAGTAATTTTTGGCAACCCTAGATCACTGCAAGGTTCATTAACTCGCAGTATAGACACAGCGTCAACGCTTCCCTTATCAGCGGGCAATGGATCGCAAAGCAATTCGTTGCAGCGACCGAAAGGCGAAGAAACTGACGCTATTAACAATTTAGGGCTGCCAGTTGGTGGTGAAGGTATTTATTATTTATTTATTAATTAAGCTATTGCATAGCTTTTATCGCGGGCTTTGAGCGCGGGGACCGAATCCAGAAATTCCGTAACGAAAAAACCTCACGCTCCCCACTCCGACGGGCGCGGAGGTGTGGCTTGAAGGCATAGCATGCAATAGCTTTACCGCGGCAGTCCCCGAGTGACACACGTCTTTTTTATTAATATTTGTATAGAAATAAAGAAGATATTAATTATTAAGATACGAGTCTGCATTTTAGTTTGTATACAAGATATTTTTTTTTTGCAGTCAAATATTTTTTCACCTGTTTTTAGTAATAAGTGGTTTTCTTGTAAATCATACATTTTTATAACTATCTTTTTAATATAACTGAGTTGTTTTTAATGAAAGAACTATCAAAATTGATTCAGTAGCTTTTAAATACATCCATTAGATACAAAGTCACAAAATGAACGAAAATCATTAATTATTTAACATAGATTATACTTTTTAACATCGATATTAAAATATTAATGTAATTTTTTATGAAAAAATCAGGACCTCAAGTAGCAGTGCCGTCACAAGCAAGTAAAGGCGGTGTGGACTTACGTTATGCCGCTACGTACGGGAATCCATATTTAAGAAATAGTTCTTTAGGTAAGTCTGTTACAACTTACGGAATTAAACTGTTAGAATGTATTAAAAAGTAGATAATAGCCATTTATTGTGAAACAGAAATAACAAGTATAAATAAAGTAGAACAAGAAAAAGTCTCATTACAGCATTGGCGGTGATTTTTGAGATTTTATGATGTACCTATTCAGAACTTGTTTGGAAAATAATTCTGTTGACCCACCATAGTTTGGCATTTTCTCTCACGCTATTTCATCCTTATTTTTGTATTATTTATAGTTTTTAAGCTATTGCATAGCTTCTATCGCGGGCCTTAAACGCGGGGACCGAATCCAGAAATTGCGTAACGAAAAACCTCACGCTCCCCACTCCGACGGGCTCGGAGGTGTGGCTTGAAGGCATAGAATGCAATAGCTTTACCGCGGCAGTCCCCGAGTGCCACACTTCTTTTTTTTAATACTATCTATAATATAAAAATTGACGTATTTATGATTATACCGCAACAATATTAATTAACATTATAAAATACTATATTATTCATTAATTCATTCACCCAGGCTACCCACCAGTACACACAGCGAAACCAGCATCAACCCCCGCCCCACCGCCATACACCGCGCGACATGCGCCAGGTACATAGCTTAGGTAAATATGCGCATACATTATGCATGCGTGCTAGAATATCACCAGAATCATAATCAGAATCGACATAATTAATGTATAAATTTATAAAGAATAGAAAAAATTCGATCACTAGGAAGGACTCGAACCCGCATCCTTTCGCGCCATTCCGGGGCGGATGCCTTACCAACTCAGCCACTCGTGACCCGCCAGAACAATCGAATTTATTCTATTCTTTCAGTTTTATGTGTCTAAGGGACACCCCACCTCGTGATCGAATTTTTTCTATTCTTTATAAATTTATATTTATAAAGCATTTGAATGCCATAAAACCGAAAATATCAAAATCATTACTATAGTCACCGTCATTGTAATTAGAATCATAATATTTACTTATTAATTCGTCTAACGCCACACCCCAGGTACATAGCTTAGGTAAATATGGCTTGGGTGCTAGTTATGGTCATGGTTATGGTCACGGTCACGGTCATGGTCAACATCGTAGTCATTATCATAGTCATCCTCATCATAGAATCTACTATAATAATATCATTTTATACAATTATACAGCTTACCCGCGGCTTCGCCCGCTTTGTCTAACCTTCCTCTTGAATCACTCTATCTATTAAAAAAAATCGCATCAAAATCCGTTGCGTAGTTTTAAAGATTTAAGCATACCAAGGGACATAGGGACAGAGAAAGCGACTTTGTTTTATACCATGTAGGTTTTAGACAAAGCGGGCGAAGCCGCGGGCGGTAAGCTAGTACATATATTAATCCATACTAATATTATAAATGCGAAAGTAACTCTGTCTGTCTGTCTGTTACTCAATCACGCCTTAACTACTGAACCAATTTTCATGAAATTTGGTATGGAGATATTTTGATACCCGAGAAAGGACATAAGCTACTTTTTATCCCGGGAAAATGACGCATTCCCGGAAATCCCACGGGAACGGGAACTATGCGGGTTTTTCTTTGACTGCGCGGGCGAAGCCGCGGGCGGAAACCTAGATAATATAAATGTATGTAAGCTATAATTGTAATGTGTAATGTAAGCTATAATTCTAGATAATATAAATGTATTATATTTTTACAGGTTTACAACAGGCAACGAACGTATAGCGAGAGCTTCCCGTTTAGTGTAAATAGTGAAGTGAAATGGGTTTAGTGAAATTTACAACGACACTTATGTGATACGAAATATAAAAGAAAAACTACAAAGTTATAAAGTTTTTTTATAATCTAGTGTTGTCTCAAGTTCGATTCCCGTTTGGTGCAAATCGTCGATTATTCTGTCAGTATTTAATGTGTGTGTGTTGTTATTTTTTTTTTACAATTACGAATAATTTCGTAATAAAAAAGATAATTCAGTTAAACTGTACATATACAATTATTGTATTAAGAACAACTCGAATTCAAATTTAGAATGTTCTTCATTCAAATTTGAATATAGAACAGTGACGTCACGCATCAAACAAATTCTGACGTAGATTTTTGTAATATATGTTCCTAAATAAATGATACGACTGATTGTAAATAATAGACTAAGTGTATACAGATGTATAAAGAATTTAAAAAGTTTAGAGTGCATATGCATGCTTTAATTATTTAAGAATATATGAATATTACAATTACAACTTAAATTAATTATACAAATTGTTACAAACACAATTGTAATTGGACAAAGAGAAAAAGGTCCAATACAATATATTGAATATGTAAAACAATTTATTAATATAGAATTGTTCACAGACATTGAAAGATTCAATCTATATAAAAACTATTAAAATTATTTTAATTATTCTAAAAGCCTTATAATTAATTGTACAGCTATCAAAAAGATAATTAATTAGTCCACATTACAATTATGTACCTATTACAATTTCTGTAAATATTACAATATTATAAAACATTTATAAGTTTTGTGTTGATTATATTTTTTATTGTAAATTGTATTTAGATTAGCTAGATATAATAATTGTGAAACAATTTTTTTGACATACAAATAGTCGAAATAATATTATGTAATACAAAAGGTTATTATATCACATTTTGTACTTATCTCAGTTTAAAATCAAATTGCCATTAAATTGTTATATTGGAATGTTACTCCACGATTTTTTTAATTTATGAGAACGAAAAATGTCGTATATATAACGAAAAATTTCAATGTATGCATTTTTAAATATTTCACTTTTGTTCACTATAAAAAATTCAGTAATTATATCTAGCTAATACTAAATGACACTGCATTTTATTATTATATTCATTGATAAATATAAATAATTATTATATTTTTGCTCAATTATAGTGAAACTTACATGATTAGAATTTTTGGCATTTGATAAAAAAAAATATGTATTTGGCCAATTTATAAACGAAATTACTGGAACGAAAAATATGAAATTTTTAGATTATAATATTCTGTGATAAAATATATATTTAGATAGCTTCGATGGTCAGTTTATTTTGTATCGTGTGCGTTTTTATTATCAAGTGATATAAATATATAAAAAAATCTGCATGTTTGTTTTTCTGTTGCATGCGAATACGCTACTTTTGTTTAAATATACATATTTGATGACAGTATTCCTTGTTTTATTTATACCTACCCTTTTGCACCTATTTTTAATTCTTTGTAGTAGATATGCCTCTGGTAATATCTAAAATCAACATATTATTTAAGATAGCAATTAGCAATATACTTAATGAAGATAGCAAATATACTACATAGTATAAAACAAAGTCGCTTTCTCTGTCCCTATGTATGCTTTAATCTTTAAAACTACGCAACGGATTTTGATGCGGTTTTTTTAATAGATATAGTGATTCAAGAGGAAGGTTTAAGTTTAAAATTTATGAGGTTTTAGATAAAGCGGGTGAAGCCAAGAGCGGTAAGCTGGTATTTTAATAAAAGTCATTTTACTTTTAGTATTTGATTATGTTGTTAGTAGATGATGCATAATTCTAGAATTATACATACTTCTATAAAGACCCGAATACACTCGTATACTTAAAAAAATACATCATGAAAATTAATGGCTTTCTTAACACAGGCTATGCCTAGCAAGAGAGCCAGAGCCGCATAACCAATATTGTATATCCAAAAGGTGAAATAAAGATTTATTTTATTTTATTTATTTTTTTTTAATTTCTAGATTTATCGTTATTAAACTCTATAAAATACAAAGCTCTACCAAGAGTCAAAATCATAACCTCATTCTATACATACATTTTATTAATTTTGTAGAACTCTACCAAGAGCACAGAATACGTCTTAATATGTAGTAGCTAACGCTACCAAGAGTCAAAACCAAAACTTTTTAATCTCTACAATCAACCAAGAACAAACAATATAGCCTCTAATAATTACAAAAAGTATTCTAACTTCACAAAGCAATTTTTATCAAGGATTCACAGTTAAGTCGAATCATTAAAGAGTAATCAACTTGCAGTTAGTTTTGTTTTTGTCGACCTACACCGTAAGTTATAAAGTTGATTTACTCTATGGTGTGAAGGAAAATATTATAGAAAGGTCTGTTCAGGTAATAAAAAATTGATAAAACTAACCCTAAAAATGGTTTATAGAAACCTTTACTTCATTTTTTAATATTTAAGCACAATAATTAAGCACTATAAGTTGAAAGTAGAGAGATATTACTACTAATATTACAAATGCGAAAGTCTGTATGTATGTTTGTTGTTTCCTTTCGAAGCGAAGAAGCGAAGCTAAAGGGCGAAATTGTACGCCACATGGCAGATCACAGCGGATCACCTCATACAATGTTATAACCCTTATAACCTGTGAATAACAATAAATCATTTGAATTTGAAAAGCTGTGTTTACATATTTATTCTCTGAACTACGCTTATATTTTGTACATAACCTTAATGTACAAATAGTTGTCTACAGATTATGCAAACGTCTTTCAGAAAGGTAGTTTCTATTATTTACTTTTTAGTATTTACATAATTTCAATCAGGCTCTCAAAAGAACTTATTTATATCAAGAAAATTGTATTGTTTGTATGCATATTACAATACTCTATTTACATAAGTTTTATTAGAATGGAGTTCGTAAGTATTAAGTTAAATGCCTTCCGAAAAGGTATTTTCTAAATGAAAAATAAAAAATTCATAAGCGCTTGTAAAAGTGAAAAAAGTTACAGGGTAGCTTCTCAATGTATTCATGATTTAACAAGTGTTAAAAGTTTCATAAATACGTATAACTGACTTCATACATAAGTTGCCTTTGATTTCACAGGAAGATTTTGACTTGGTACTTCATGAGGACTTCGAAAAACCAATAGTTTAAAAAATCTATCGACCAATTAAGTATTATACTAACTTCATAGGAGTAGCACATACATAAGATACTAGATTCTGAAAAATTGCATTGTAATCGGTTCAGTAGTTTTTAAGTGAAAGAATAACAAATATCCATCCATCTATCCATCTTCAAAAATTTTCGCATTTACGTATAATATTAGTAGGGTACCGTAATATACAGGGTGGATTCCAAAATCTAAAAGATATGTCATCTAGGAGCCTTTTCCTAAAGCTGTAACGGTTAAGGTCAAAAAGCCTTAAGCCTTTTCTGACATGTCTCAAAAATCCTCCTGTATAGACGAAGAGAATCCTTTTCGATGCTTATTAAAAGTTTTCAATGTACATATAACCATTCTAGATTTTATACTACAGACGAAGTCACGTGCTACCAGTATTATAGATTCCATTACATTTATAATACGAGTGGTGTAAACTATTTTTTACCGCACACAAACCAGTCAATCGACATTGTTGGACAGATCGCGGAGCACGGGAGTCCTGTGGTTTCTGTTTTTGTATTTATAATGCGTTAGGTTTCTAGAAAACTGGAATGGTGGACGGGATTGAACCAATTCATTATGATTTTTAAGCCTAACAGTTGTTTTCTTACATTATCTAAAACAGAAATAGTACTAAATATTATGATTTACGTGATAATTTGGATATTGATTTTTAATTCTCTAGAGCTGATTCTAAATATTGTGTTATTTAATACATTAATAAAATAGGATAAAGCTTTGCCTTTTTAACAGTTTCTGATATATTGAGAGAAGGTTTAGTTATAAGCGAGCTCTATAATGTCTGCAAGCATACCTATCTCTCAAACAGATGAACCGATTTTCGTACACTTTTAAATGTTATTTTTGTATTGTTGGAAATAGAGGTAGTTGTCTCGGAAATGGTGGAGGATCGCAGCTGTAAATATAGGTAAAAATAAATAATGATCAGTTTAATTAAATTTAAATGTTGTTAAAATGATTGCGAGTTCAGGTTTATTCATAGAAATCTAAATAACAAGACACTATAGGTTTATTACTACTTATTACTTTAAAATTTGAATTTGAATTACTACGTATGATATAATATTTGGAACTACCCCAGGAATTTATTTTAATAGAGTGATTCTAGAAAAAATTGTTGTACATATTGTTCATATATTGTTTTAACTTATTTATTTTATATGCGAGCTTGTTCTCTTTATTTCACACGTCCTGAAATAATGTTATATTCCTGTTTTAATTTTAAGCTCATTCTTTCACTGAAAACTTTACCTGTCTATGCCCTAAAGAAATATAAACATTGTTCTCTTTATTTCACACGTCCTGAAATCATGTCATATTCATGTTTTAATTTAAGCTCATTCTTTCACTGAAAACTTTACCTGTCTATGCCCTTAAGAAATATAAACATTAACATCAAACCACAACTGCCCCTGGAGCACTTTTGTCCCCTTTACTAGTCAGTGCAGACACATTTAACACCTAGTCCTTTCATAAACACTAAAGCCTCTAAAATAGCTGATAAAGTTAAAATAACATGTCTAGACACTCTTAGTAACCCTAGGGTAAGTAAGATAGCGAGTACATTGTTAGAACAATGTTGTATGTGTGGAAAAATGTGTATGTGTGTGTGAAACGGGAAGTATAGTACTGGATGTGCCCTTTTTTGAAGGGTTTATTTTGTTGGAAATTCGAGATGTATGTAGTATGTTGTTACTATGAGTTGCTATTCTTTAACCCATTGAGCCCCGAACGGCCCGATCGGTCCACGACACAATAGATTTTCTATTGTGTCTGTGATTCCGGGGCCTGAGTTATTACAGTTAATGCAAATAGCTAAGGATGATATAAATATTTGATTAATACATAGTTT
Source organism: Colias eurytheme (assembly GCA_907164685.1). Classification (NCBI taxonomy): domain Eukaryota; kingdom Metazoa; phylum Arthropoda; class Insecta; order Lepidoptera; family Pieridae; genus Colias; species Colias eurytheme. Next base: position 59,888 of record CAJQZN010040612.1, read on the forward strand.
TATAGAAAGAATAATGAGTGGACATGCTTACACAGGTTTATTAGGTCTTCGACTTCTTTTTATGTTTCGTTATAAGCTGAGCAATACAATTTTTAATCTATCTACGCATTAATCATATCACTCTAATCAGAAAAAAAACAACTTTAACACTTAAGTACTCTCACTTAAGTTTAAACACTTAAGTGTTACGACGAAACCGACATGTTAAAACCAACGTGCACTTGATGATTTAACCGCAACATGAAGAATATGATAACGTTGATTATCTTATTATCGTAAGGATACATTTTTCCAAAAACTAGCCTTAGCTCATTCTTCGATAATCTCTAAACAAATAAACTATATAAATATTGTTTTATTATGCCATATCTAGTAACTATAATCCCAGTGTTTATGACAAGATGGCAGAATGTACCATAAACAAATATTTGTATTAAGGGCACTTTATGAGCCATAATGTGATATTATTTTACCCGGCTTGTTACGGTACACCGTGGGCATGGTCAATAAAAAGTTCTACCATAACCGTGTATGGTTTTAGGGTTCCTTAGGAGTTATTATAAATAACTGTTTGTTTGTCTGTTCGTCTGATAAAAATATGTTTTAATGTCGTGGTTCTAGAAAAATATAATATAAATTATTTTTACACTTATTATTTGATAGGTTTCTGCTTGTGGCTTCACCCGCATGGTCGAATGAAATTCTCACAGTAAAAAAGTACCCTATACTTATCCATTTTGTAAAAATTTTAAATTTATGCAATTTGCATCTCAACAAGTGTGAGAAGAATTATTGTATAGACCATAAAAATATGAACCAAGAATAGTCTATGATCTTTTGTTATCTCCGTTCCAAATTTCATCGAAACTGGTTCAGCTGTTCAGAAGAAATGCACAATTAGAAGGATAGGCCGATAAACAGTATTTGTATTGAATATAAACTTTTGATAATGTTTTTATCGACGCTACAATGATTTCTACAGAACCCTTTGTCAGAAAGTTTGACTTATGCTATGCTGGTTTATTATGTCAATGAATTTGATAACCTTGTAATAAAACGTACTACGTACGACTTTACATAATGTAAAGTTTCATGAAAATTCGGTATTCGTCAATTAAAATACGATTTTTGTGGTTATATTTCTCATTTATTGGTACAAAGGTTATGGTTGCAATTGGTAATATAATATACAAAGTAAGAAGTTTTCGAATGTTATTAAAATATGGTTAAACGAGATTTTCTTTTAAATTATTACAACACAATACAATACAAAATTATTTATTTAACACACACATACAGAAGAAAAGAGAAAAACATACAACAACGTGATAAACAGGCGGCCTTATCGCTTTCAAGCGATCTCTGCCAGGCAACCTCAACCTTTGGATAGGATTAGTTTTATGAAATAGTTTTAGTATTAGTATTTTTAGTTAAACAATCAAGTAAAAGCATTTGAATATTGAATAAAAAAATCTTTATAGAATTGAAAAAATCGATCTAGCGGCGGGATTATTCAATATTTTGTTTTTCCTTATAACGTCTTGTACTGCGCAATTTTATGAGTAGGTATATTGTCTTTTATAGTCTTCTTTATATGCCTTGGTAAACGAATTTCTCACGGATTATTAACATAGCACACAACAATAGTAAAATTCATTAATTAGAATAAAATATGTTTATTACATTATCGTTCACGCCCACACATTACTTTGGTTTCACGTAAAAAAGTCATTAAAAGTGCTAAATGCTTTCAGTAAATAACATATTAATCATCTAATGTTGTAATGTTTAAAAACCATTTGTCTGTATATTTATAAATATTTAGGACTCACTATTATTATACGATTTATTTTAAATGATTCTCAGCAGGCTTTTTTATATATTTTTAATCTACGTTTTGTTAAGAAGTATTTACTGAAATTAATAACATAAACTGCTATGTATTTCCACTTATAAATAACTAATAATTTCTGACTTTCGAGGTAGGTACCAACAACCAGACTGATTAACAAAATACCACAAAATACACAGAAACTATTAATTACTATATTACTACTATATTCCCACCTCGTAATCTACATCAATTTCAGCCTAGTCTTAAACAGATCTAGATTTTATCCCACGGGGAGATTCCTCCAGTTAAATGAGAGGTTTTATTCTTGGAATTCGATTTATTTTTAGTGAAATCTACACTAATATTATAAAGCTGAAGAGTTTGTTTGTTTGAACGCGCTAATCTCAGGAGTTACTGGTCCGATTTGAAAAATTATTTCGGTCTTAGATAGCTCATTTACCGAGCAAGGCTATAGGCTATATTATATCATCACGCTGACACCAACAGGAACGGAGCCACGCGGGTGAAACCGCGGGGCGCGGCTAGTTATAATTAAAATATGAAATTTCTAATATAATTTTATGGAGTTGATTTAAACATGTAATACTGTATTTTTTCTAATTTATATGTTAACGGTACAAATAAATGTATTTTTTTTCTTTCTTTCTAATACTTTACACATCGATTTTAACGTATATTTAAATTCTAAATAACATATATAATTATTATTACAGAATACTAATACTTGTAATAGATAGTATGATGACGATGATTAAAAATCACCTATATTTATGGTGGAATTTATGTGTTCAAGTTGAATTTGACAAATATTTTGCATATTTTTAATTAAGAAAATATCACGAAAAATTGATAAAATTAAATTAAATATGCAAATTTAGTCATTTTTTATTGTTTTGTGTCGATATTTACTTTAGCGAAAAATTACAGTATTGATGATTTCCACTAAGCCTGAACGGGTTGAATTGAATCGCCCACCGGTGGGCCGCTTGGCGTTCAACGTGTTAAATATCCGTTTTTAATTTTATTTAATAATGAAAATTTCATAGTTTCAAAATTAAACTTTATTTTGATTGTGATAGAAGCGTTTTACAAAACATCGACTTCGACCATTTTTTTAATTTTTTATGTCATTGTCTTGTAACTACTCTTTTTCATTTATGTGGAATGTGAGTAAAGCCAGGGCACTAATATAGCAATGTTCATTGAGAAACATGTGTAATACGTTAGTGTGACGCAATGCCGCGCCTTCTCTAAACAATGGTGGTATTAATTTGTCACTGCGCCGCTAATTGAGTCAGTGTTAAGCAAGAGCGTGACATTATAATGAAATAAACATATTAATTTTATAGAAAACTAGTGGTCCGCCCCGGCTTCGCCCGTGGTACCTACATGTTTAAACTATCCTATCTCTCAAGTTGGATCGAACTGCACATGGTGTGCGAATTTTATTATAATCGGTTAAGTGGTTTAGGGGTCCATTGAGGACAAACATTGTGACACGAGATTTATATATATTTAGATTAATATTATGTTTCTTTAATTATAGGTATAGACCTGCATTGATTTTAATAATAAAGCGTTATTTCCCTAGGAATTAATTTACAATTTGTTAAGTAAATAATCAGTTATTGTAAAGTTTTAATAACGCGTGCGAAGCTGCGCTGGGAAAGCTAATAATAAATGGTCAATACATTATTCTGTTTTATTTGATGAGTAGATATTGCTTCGTCATCATGAGCCTATATTTTAGAAAATAGTACCTACCTACATACTTCAAATTAGAGTTTTGTAAATGTAGAGCAAATATTATAAGCTAACCTGAATTAAATCAAATTTCCGTGTAAATTCAGTTTGCATATTGAGATAAATTGTCTGAATAATAACTCAGGCCTCGGAATCACAGACACAATAGAAAATCTATTGTGTAGTGGATCGATCGGGCCGTTTGGGGCTCAATGGGTTAATTATTTAACTATTTATTATACCTTATAAATGCAGCAACTGCAGTTTCTACGATGTTTACTACGTTAAATATTTCGTAAGCCAACCCAGAAAGAACAAAAGCGTCGTTGTCGTACGATATTATTTTTAGCTGATGGTGGCATGATGCATAAGACCATCCAAGGTTTAATTGATGTAAAATATATGTTCCTACGCGTTTTTATAATTACACATGCGTTAGTTTATTAGTAAACATAAATATTTTATGATTTTCTAGATTATGATGTGTGAAATTTTTTTATTTTTAGGCTTAGTTTATGAATGAAGTGTTGTGTAGTTAGTGTCCTTCAACTTTATCTTATTTCGCATTTTAATTTAAAAATGTGTTGTTCGTGGAAAAAGCTACCAAGGGCTAAAAACTACTCGTTATTTATTTTTGAATAAATAAAAAACCTTTATGCTAATTAAATGCAATAATATTTTCAATACACATTTCGGTCTAAAGCATCTGCAATGCATATGGGTCTTTATTATCTACATTTACAGATGCGTATAGTTGCCAATTAAATAATGGACTGACCGGTTGGCTTGGTTGGTAGTAGCCCTGCCTTTCAAGCCAGAGGTCGTGGGTTCGATTCCCACCCGAGGCAAATATTTGTGTGATGAACATAGATGTTTGCTCTTTGTCTGGGTGTTAATCATCTATATAAGTATTTATTTAAAAATTATATAATATATGTTTGTTTATCAGCCATCTGTTTTCCATAACACAAGCGAAAGCTTAGTATGGGATCTGATCGTGCCGTGTGTGAAAATAGTCATGAATATTTATTTAATTAATACTATAGGATATACGGTAAATAAAGTACTTTAAATACTATCATGTTATTATACCTTGCAAAATTTTCTGACAATAAACATTCCGTTATTAAAAAAAAATTGTAGAACTGTACTTAAAAATCCATACTAATATTATAAGTAAATGCGAAAGTAACTCTGTCTGTCTGTCTGTCTGTTTCTCAATCACGCCTTAACTACTGAACCAATTTGCATGAAATTTGGTATAGAGATACATATTTTGATACCCGAGAAAGGACATAGTATAGGTTTTATCCCGGAAATCCTACGGGAACGGGTTTTTCTTTGAAAACGCGGGCGAAGCCGCGGGCGGAAAGCTAGTTGTCAATAAATTCACTGTCCACGACCCGGAATCACAATCATCAGTATTTCCATGGAAACATAACCTAACAAGAAACACACACAATAAAACATTCCTCACTAATCGGATTATCTCACACAATAACAATTTACGATATAACAAATATCAGAACAATATACATAGTGTAGTGATGAACTTTGAACTGGCCATATATATCGACTAGTCACATAGGAATTAGAGCAGTCTCTATGTGTTACCTAACCTGTGTTGGCTAGTGTGACCTCAGGATTAGATAATATTACTGTTGGCTATACGGGGTGTTTGTTTTGAATTGATTCGTTAAATTTGCAAATTTTCCTTCATCTGTACATAATATAAAACAAAATCGCTTTCCGCCGTCTGTGTTGTTTTATTTCTGAAGTGAAACTTTTTATCGGGGTTGGAAAAAAATTTTGTGTTACATTTTTTCGTTACGCGTGACATTTTTCCGTTACGCGCCATCTTTTTCTTATCCCTACCACGCGTGATTCGACGTATTTCTGTAAAGTTGCATATAGTAAATTATTTTTTGAAAAATAAGGTCATAAAAAAGTTTCACTTCTTACGTGTTTACACTAGTACACGCACACATTTTTTTTTGATAGAGACTTAATGGAGAGAAAAGTATAATATAATTTAATAGGTCAGAGATAAGGCGGCCGAAGCCGCGGTACAGTAAGTATTATCTTAATATTAGTATGAACTAAATTCTAAATCATGTCAGTCCTGAAAATATGCGCATCGAAACCTGTGATAAACGCATTTTAAAGTTACTTAACTGATCTAGAATGAAACGAATTCATTTTATAAATAGCATTTATTAGGACTTTTTGGGTGGAAATATTGATTGCTAAGCTCTAGGAACAATAATGATACCTATTCCCAAGCGACAATAAAATTAACGTCACTCTTTCAAAGAATTAGGCCGAGAACTATAACAATATCTATTTATTTTTATAGTAGGTAGTTCAATACAAGTTCAAAATCAATGTTTATTTCAATATTCAGTTTAATGGCATTAAGATGCTTTATAAATTATAATTATTTTAAGAATGTAAATCGATCACGAGTTGTTTTCGAAACCCCGTCTTACACCTTTTTTCTTTTTTGCGTATTTCTCATCAATGTTTAGGTACTTGAGATTTCTGGTCAAAGTAACTAATTAATTTTGTAGTGAAACTTCTTAAGGCGCATTGAGAGTAAAATTTCGAGGTCGCGTCATGGCAATACCGTCACGTCTTGGAGTAAGGCGACGATTTTGGTATCTTTAAGTTTCACTTCTGACACGTGTGCTCGTCACACACGCCCTTTTTTATTTAATTTACTTCTATCTATTAATATTGGAAGGTGCAAAAACAACACCAATACAAACAACACCCTATATAAAGGGTCGTATGCATTCAGGTAATCCTAATTGCTCGGATTTGAACCTGGACTCCGTCCAACTGCGGCCGTCGTCACATCTCCGCACTATCATCATTTATGTACTTGAGACAATGCCACTTATTGCTTTAAACCTTTAGACCGGGAGATACTGACACAAAATTTCGAGTCATTTGTAATAGGATGGCGGTTCTACAGGGGTCTTAGTACGCAATGACAAAAAGAGAAACGATGGCGTGAACGCTGGTACCGGCGGCTTAGTCGCGTGGGCGTTAGTCGAACTCGTCGGAAAATAGCGAAAGTCAAACGATTTGTAACAGTATGGCACTTATTTTTCCTGTAAGTTTGAGGATCAACAAATATAAATACAAAATTTCAAAGATCTATGTGTTGGAAATCTTCACTTATATAAATTAATAATAAATTAAGTTTTCAAGTATGACAGCACTTTTTCCCCCTACTAGAAGTATGGCAAATATAATAATGGTCACATTTTATCAAATACTCTCCAAAAATCCAAATGCAATACTGGTACAAAAAGTTTGGCGAAATAAAAATTTTTTGCAGATTTTCGGCGGTATGGCGACCATTTGGAATCGTCCGAAAAGTATGGCATGGCGATTTTTGTAAATGGCTGCACGACGATAGTTACCTGTGCAAAAGTTAGCCTGGTACAAATGGTTGAATGATTGTTTTATTTAAATCAACACATTCGCATCGGTATGGCGGGCTGTAAGTCACACCGGAAAAGTATGGCATGACACTACCGCCTACTCCTTTTTTATGGGCTATCGGTAAATTCTAAAATTTTTGTGTTACAAATCGTTTGACTTTCGCTATTTTTCCGACGAGTTCGACAAACGCCCACGCGACTAAGCCACCGGTACCAGCGTTCACACCATCATTTTTCTTTTTGTCATTGCGTACTAAGACCCCTGTAGAACCGCCATCCTTGTTACAAATGACTCGAAATTTTGTGTCAGTATCTCCCGGTCGAAACAAAACAATCATTACCGTATTTTTTTACAAATAAACCGTTTTCAAATGTCAGAAATGGACCAGGTACCAGACTTACAATAAAAAAATCGGTTCATTCAGTTGAAAATGACTAACAAACTGTAGATAATACAGTCAAGTAGAAAACCTACTTTTTCATTTAAAGTGGGTTGAAAAACTTAAAACACATTTATAATCATTAAAACAATAAAAGTACATCTAAACGTTTTTTTTCCGTCTGCAAGTATGTTTTTATATTATACTAGCTTTTGCCTGCGTCTTCGCCCGCTTTATCTAAAACCTAAAATTAAATATTTAAACCTGCCTCTATAATCACTCTATCTATTAAAAAAACCGCATTAAAATCCGTTGCGTCTTTTTAAAGATTTAAGCATACAAAGGGACATAGAGACAGAGAAAGCGACTTTGATTTATACTATGTAGTGATTAGTTTTAAATGAATGCTTAGATACGGGATTAGCGATAGTTAGCGAATTATTACAAGTGTCTGAAAAATTTTCTTTACCTTTATTAGATTCTCATAATGTAAAATATATTACGTTATCAATTACAAAAACAATTCAAGTTTAAATTTAGAGAAATTAATTATTCTTCACGTGTGTGTCCCTTTAATCTTAACGTTACACAGGCTTAATTCTCATGATCATCAACTATTAACGACTCAACAAAAGGGATTCATGTGAAATGCAAACCAGGAACCGTTGTTCAAACCTCTGGTAGCTATATTATAGATAAACACATGTACTTGTTGTTACAAACTCTACAAAATGCACTTACCATTTTTTACTTACTTTACCAAGTAAAAAGTGTCTAATATTTACATAACATACAAGCATAACCACAAAAACTGCTAAAACTAAAAAAAAAACACAAAAACTAAGATACATTGGTAAAACCAAACCAGAAAGCTTTTCACTTCGATGATGGAAAAAGCTGTTTCAAATACAAATCCTATAGAAGAGTTACAATGCATCATTCATAATCCCCATGAAGGCTTAGGGTGCGTTTCCACCAGATGTACTATGCAGCTATACTGCAAGAATGTAATAGCTGAGCTTTGAAACTGTGTGACCGTTTTCACTGATACTAAGCTATATTGTAACGATGCGAGTAAAGATGTGCTAAACTCAAACATTTATTTATTCAATAGACTTCTTCTAGAAGCACTTTTGAATCGTCATTACATATTTTTAACATTTACCACCCTTGGAAAGCAATCTATGGAGAAGAACCGGCAAGAAAATCCTTAGTTGCTCTTTTAAAATCATGTCAAAATAAATTAAATTGTACATAATATGTAACTACATAATGTATCATAATATGCCAAAGAAAGCTATTAAGATGAGCCGCCACAAAGTGGCTGTGCGAGGAAGATGCGCAGCTCGAGCTATGGGATGTAACGATAGTAGAGAAGCGAATATTTCGTTCTATACATAGCTGCGATCGCGACCATCCATAGCACGCATATACAGTGTGGAAATTTTCGATGGGCCCTAGAGTCTCTGGTCTTCATTATTTCAAGTATTTCAAATAATGAAGATAGCAAATTTAGCTGAAAGGAACATTCGATTATTTTTAAAAAGAAATAGAGCTGCATTCAAAGATTTTCGAAATTCTCTTGCTTCGACCGGGAATCGAACTTCCACACTGTATAGTACCTTCGCATTCATAGCATATAAGAGTCCCATAAAAAAACCAATCGTAGTTGCATTCATAGCAGCCATCCTTCCATAATAAACGTATAATGAACGTACTATGATACGCTGAGACCATTTTCACCAGTTGTACGCTATGTGACGACGATAAAAACCCATGGAGAGTTGTCGCGTAAAAACCACAGGACAGTTCTTTGGCATATTATTGTTATAATATATTATTATGATGTTACATAACATGTAAATTGTATAATTCAATTGTAAAACTGACATGATTTAAAAGAGCAACTATGGAGTTTCTTGCCGGTTCTTCTCCGTTGATACTGCTTTCCGAATCGGTGGTAAATGTTAAAATATGTAATGCCGTTTCAAAAGTGCTTCTAGAAGAAGTCTAATTGAATAAATAAATGTTTGAGTTTGAGTTTGTGCATCAGTGAATATTATTGGTGGATATCACGCATCCACAGTAACGTAGCAACATTGTAGAAACACATCTGAGGTGGAAAAGCACCTTTAACCCTATGAGGTGGGAACCGAATGACGTATTAGCAACTTTCTCTATTTTTCACCTCGAAATAGCAGCTAAAGTTCTGGATATGTACCTTTTGAATTTATTTTGAATTTGTAAAAGAATAATATGTATGTATTTGCTTATTTCTTCCCAGACATTTTATACGTACAATTAATTATTATAAAGAGGAATAAAATAGTCCTGCACTCAAATTTTAATTCTACTTTCAATTACTTCATGTCTCAGGTTCATTTCAGGTGACTCAATCCATTAAAATTGGAGATATGTGAAATAATTCTACCAAGAACAATAATATTTAGAACTTTACATTCTACAAAAAAAAAGTTTAGTACAGCTTTCTTCTGTAAAGGAATATTTTGAGTATAATTTGAGTGCATAGCTACAGCATCCAATCAAATCTTGCACTAAAATAGGTACTGCTAATTAATAACAGGTTTCTTTAAAAAAAAACATTAAAAATAACAATGTCCTAGTGTATGTAATATTAACAATTTTACCTACGCCATTATAATAATATCTACATGGAAATAGATAAAAATTACGACCTGTCCTACCTCAATCTATTACTTAAAAAACGTTCGTTTTTATAAAACCTACTAACGAAATATCAATTACAAGTAAATGCCACTTCCAATAGCTTTATATCCGTGTGGATATGATTTATTAAACTGCCAAACATTTCAATTAGAGCTAGTATTGATTGATTTTTCTTATCAACTAATAATACGTTTATGGCGTGGTGTTGTAAACGTTTTATGGTTGAAATTATTTGGTAGTATGTATTATAGTCATAGTAATTGATTATGATGTCGTTGTATGCACAGTTATTGTTGCACTTATATTATTACATACTATTTTTATACGAGTTTCTATCCTAGGAACTAAGACGAACTAAGGGCCGATTTTTCAAAAAAAATATTCGTCGAATAATGTATAAAACTGCCATTTTAAAAACGTATTCTAATTGCCCATATTTAACAGTTTACGTGACATTTTAATATGATCGTGTAATACTGTATTGGACGGATATAAGTTTTATCCAAGCATTGAAAAATCGGCCCTAAGAAAAGTTATTTTAAGAATCTTACATTCAGACATAATTCCTCCGACGTAGAACATAATAATTGTGTGTGTGTGTACGTAAATAAATAGATTTCGTAATAAGATTACAATACTAGATATGAAGTAGTTAATTAATGTTGTTATAATTTATTTTTAATTGCTTTATTAATTTATTTTTATTTTAAGTCCTTGGAACTTTCTTGTGTATTGTTTTTACAAGCTTCAAAAAAAGAATGGCTTCTCAATTCGCCCGGTATATTATTTTTAAATATGAACATCGATTTTGTGCAATAAAACATTAAAAAGGTGCGTTTTTTAATTGCTTCGTCAAAACCTATTTTTCAAGAACATCAAGAGAACCAACCAAAGTCGCATACAAGTACAATCATAAAGTTTCCAGGCAATTTATTATTCATTTTACATCTTTAAATCTTGTTACAAGAATAATGATATTCTCGACTTCAAAGCGTTTGCGTTACAATACAGAACGGACAATTTTCACATCAGTCGGTAATATTCAAGGCATTTCTCTTGAGTTTTATATTATGTGAATTTTGTAACAATTTGTAACATATTTAACTTCATAATGTATTAAAATATATGGTCGTTAAGATAAATGTATATTATGGTAAGGTCGTTTTTTTTTACTTGTAATTAGGTAAATTACGTTTATTTTTTTTAAACGTATCTAGCTTTAGGTCACTTATTTTAGGCGTTATAACGAATGGTTAAATTAAATGAAATTAATAATTAGTATATACACTTTAATATGCAATTGTTTTGTCAAACTGTTTACTTTTCGAAAATATTCATTGCTGAAATACTATACCGATTGAAATATAATAGTGAAGTTCAAATAAGTTCTACCTCTAATATAATATGTATTTTCATTGTGCTAATTTTGACATATAAAACGTCCAACATTGCTGAAAAATATGTTTCGCCTTTTTTAATTACACAAAAAATATATAAATTTATCAAAACGGCCATAACTCTTTAATGGAGGGAAAACATAAAATACGAAATTCATGTAAAAACATTAAACACACGAGTTTTTTGAAGATCGTTAACGCAAATGTCCACATGTATTCATTTTACCCTTTTAGCAATCCTCCATTTGGCGTTTATTTTCATTTCTAATTGGGTTCCGTATATTTTGCATACTATTAGTGTAGGGTCAGTGGCAACTCTGTTTTTTTGAGGTGATTTTGGCATTGTTTAATTCTTGTAGTCGAGAAAATACAGAACTTGAAAAATAACAATAAAATAGTTTTCAAAGGAAAAATTCAATCACCTAAAACATAGAGACAAATAAATTAAAAAACACACTTTAAGAATAGGGTCATGTTTATTAGACTATCTTATCCACGCAACTTCATCTCCTCTACAGAACTCCATAGATATTTTATAATACATTAGGATACCTTTAATTTAACTACCTATAATTAATTCTTATCGTTAAAAAAGGTTTTGTTACCATTTCGAAACTCTAAAACATTTAATATACTATTAAATTACCCACACTAACTTTTGATATTACTAACAAAAAAATACCAAACAACTCAACATTCAGTCACAAGAAACAACCAAAATATATCCAAAATATACGGAACCCTCACAAAAACAGTTACCGTAACAAGCTAGAACGCAATATGGTACCCGGTTCGGTCGATACGAAATTAGCATTTAAAACGAACGATGAATATGATGAAAAATAACTTGGTGTATGGTTTTGCAGTTTACGATTGTTAATTATTAAGGTTAAAGTAACATAATAGTTTTTATTTGTTGATTTGTTAAAGGACCGAATTTCGTAATGACTTATTTGGGAAATCAGGTAGGTTTTCGTTTTTGTCATGTTAAAATATATACAAATATGTATTATCATAAAATTGGAAAGTAAGCACACGCTAATGTCAGAAACAAGTGGATCAATTTAAAAAATTTTACACTGTGGGATATACAAGTGAAGCCAGTGTAATAAGTCAATATAATTATTATAAAATGTTACAGCTATCTTGCAGAGCTTTTCATTTGTAACGATTTGGTAATTTTGGGCGTATAGTAAAAAATAAAAATCTTATCTTATATATAAAATTCTCGTGTCACAATGTTAGTCTGCATACTCCTCCGAA
>CAJQZN010040612.1:72675-87524 GCA_907164685.1 Colias eurytheme
GAAACGGGTGGACCGATTCTCATGAAATTTTCTGTGCATATCGGGTACCTAAGTCTGAGTATCGGCCAACATCTATTTATCATATGTACCACGGGCGAAGCCGGGGCGGACCGCTAGTATATAATTCCTTCATATCTTAATGTATGAACGCAAAAGTTAATTTTTGTGGCTTATTTACCAATTAACCCCGAGATAAACCGAGTTTTTGTTTGAATTTGTTTCCAAAGTTAAAAGGTTAAAATTGTAATTGTATTTTATTTATTTGCATTTTTTTTCGATTAGTTCGGGTCATCAACTTTCTTAACAAACTACTTTTCTTTAATATTCACCACTATTTATTTTTTACAATTTTTTTCAAGACTTATAAAACTAGAATACTTGAAAAATCCTCCCTTACATGTAAATTTTAATTCCTGCAACATTTTATAAAATTAATATAAAGTGAACGTAACTCATTAATTAAATTAGTTATAATTAAATCCAGCCCAGTGAAGATACTTTGTGAATGAGTGAGTTTAAACTGTTGTGAATATAGTGTCATTTAGGGATGTGACGATGATTTTGATATCGAAACCGATATCGATATCTGAATTATTTTATCGACTTTATAACATCTGCTAGCTACAAATCTTTCTAGTCTTCTTCTATTAGTTTAGTGCAATGTTCTAGTATTGTAATATCCTTGCTGGGTCAAAAATATCGTATGGTAAACTGATACGATATTTAGCTGATGCTTACTTTGAACAATAGCCGTTGTCATTCCACAGATCAAATATTTCTTTCGAATTACCTAAAATATATAACTTTATATATATATACTATATAACTAATGTGATGTAATTTCTAAGTCGTTAAAACGATTCCAATGTACTATATCGATATACCGATGGGTTTATCGATATCAGATCGGTATTAGCACATCCCTAGTGCCATTGATGGCACATTTATCGCTTGAGGGTTCCCTTCCCAGGTCAAGTAGTTATTGCTAGCTGTTACTTGATGTTCGCATTAACTTAACGTTACTTATTCATGAGCAAAGTTACCTTAAAAATATTAGTTCCTGGAGGTTTCTTACATAAATAGGTGATTCATGTATCTAATTATTCTAAGAAAAATGCTTACAGGTTCATTAAATGAAATATGTTTAAATTATATTATCCATACTAATACTATAAATGCGAAAGTAACTCTGTCTGTCTGTCTGTTACTCAATCACGCCTAAACTACTGAACCAATTTGCATGAAATTTGGTATGGAGATATTTTGATACCCGAGAAAGGACATAGGCTACCTTTTATTGCGAAATATGTACCACGAACGAAGCCGGGGCGGACCTCTAGTATGAAATATGTTTTAATAATAATTATATTTTTATAATCATCTTCAGCTTATTATGTCCTGGGACACGAGCCACTCATCCACCACGCTGGCCAAGTGCGGGTTGGCATATGTCACATGTCGTCGAACTTTTGATTCTTCGACATGTCGGTTTCCTCACGATGTTTTCCTTCACCGTTCACCGTTCAAATCATATTTTATGAATACAGTAAATAATTATTGTGTAACTACTATAATATTCTTATTACAGTGAATGATATTTACAGAATACAAATATGTCTGTTACTCTTGTAAGAATCATTTTTATTGCAATTACACCATTATTCTTCAAACGCGCATTTTTTGTACCTCATAACTATACATTCTTAGGCGCATATACATTTTATATTATAACGAACGGTATTAACAGCACCATATAATTCCCTTGTTTGAATTCTAAATAAGCTTTTCAATTACAAATTTCAAAAGTACACAGATGCGTAAAGAAATAAGATAATTTAATTCTGACCTTTGACCCTCAAGTCCGGTTTGATGTTTTAATGATTTAGTAACATTTCCCCTGTTTTTTGGTTTAAATTCTGCACAAAGAATATAAAATAAATGATATTTTTTTTATACTTTAAGCTGTGCTTTGGTATTTTAAATGCTAATGGTAACGTAACGCTAATACCTATTACTTTAAAAGGACATCTTAATCATCAAGTGAAATTAATTTACTTCACGACCCAGTTCCATACCTTACCGCCCGCGGCTTCGCCCGCTTTGTCTAAAACCCAATAAATTATTGTATACTAAACCTTCCTCTTCAATCACTCTATCTATTAAAAAAACGCATCAAAATTCGTTGCGTAGTTTTAAAGATTTAAGCATATAAAGGGACATAGGGAAATAGGGACAGAGAAAGCGACTTTGTTTTATACTATGTAGTGATGATACACATACAACCCAATTTATACAATTTTCACAATATTACAAAGTCCATCAAAATCTGTCAAGCTGTTTCGAAGCATACATAAATAGAGTATATTATATTATACACTGTGGTAGAACTTTATATAGGTATATTTTATATAATACATAGTAGGAACGATATTCATTCTCATTGTAATTTAAATTAAAAGCAAAAAAAGCGGACAAATAGTCCTTTTACAAACAAATTGGTTGCATCTTCAGACACTACAGAATCCATTACCACGGGTAATAGAAAACTCACTAAAATAGCTGTTTCTAACATATTATACGAGGATCGAGTTCGCAATTCAATTTGTAAGCTATCACGCGTTACTCGGATTCGACATTTGCATATTAAAACGAGTTCGTTCTTAGTAGGGGTGTGTGAATATATTCAGTTGATTGAGTGGCGAATTTGACGTTTAATTGGGCTTGTTAGAGTTACTTATTACCATCTTTTTAGGGTTCCGTACCCGAAGCGTAAAACGGGACCCTATTACTGAGACTTCGTCTGTCTGTCTCCAGGCTGTATCTCAAAAACCGTCATAGCTAGAAAGCTGAAATTTTCACAAATGATGTATTTCCGTTGCCGCTATAACAACAAATACTAAAAAATAAAAAAAGTAAAATATTAAGGGGGCCCCCATAGTACGGAACCTTTCGCGCGCGAGTTCGACTCGCACTTGGCCGGTTTTTTATTTATAAGATTGTAAGAAGATAGACTTTTCATAGAATTGTAAGTTGTGTTATTTAAAAGTAATCCTTTGACAGGCTTGCACTTTAGTCTTACGTTGCATTTTCATCAAACGAGCGAATGCTCATTCTAACCCCACTATGTCAAATTATTTTAGTGTTAACAGGCGCGGAACATTCTTTCGTTGTTCTTAGTGCGTTCGAAAAGATTCTATGCAATGTTCTAATACTGAACAACACTGAATACGAGTTTCGCTTACACTAAAAGATCAAGAATTCTCTTGCTCTAGGTCTAGCTCTATGTTCGTTTGATGTTAATGCACCATTATATTGGCGCGCTATTTACTTTATTAAAACAAAATATAGTACAATAAACAATAAACAATGTTTGCCTATCTTAAGTGCCTATATACCTACTTGAAACTTTGTCTTTTCAGACGATTCGCGATATAGTTATTCTAATCTTACTGTTGTATTGTTTACTGAAAAAAGAGAATAACAAAGATTGATTCATATTTATTGTGATTATTTTGCCGACCCAAATATCGGCCAATAGAATTGCACCATTCGACGTCACGTGGTACAACCTACATGGTATTATACTGATAATTTTTTGAAAATTTTCTCTGGTCGTTGACGTCAAGCTGACAGGTTGAATTCAATTGTGAAATTATTGGCCGACATTTGGGACGGAAAAATAATCCCCCGAATACCACACGAGCTTCAAAATTATCTGGCATTTCCCTCAAGGTTCCCTGCAAACAAATAAAGTCGTCAAGTTTTTCAGGAAAAATCATTTTTTAGCCTTGATTAAAAACTTGACTCCTTCATTTGTTTGCAACGAACCTATCGGAAAATACCCGATAATTTTGAAGCTCTTGTGGTATTATAAGTGAATAACGATTACATATTTTGTTTTAATTATTTTTATATATATATATATATACTAAACTAATTTCATTACGTTTTACTGCAGCCACACTAACAACTTCTCTTTATTTTCAAGAACAACATTGATTTTATTTTAAATCCCTTAGATACACCCATTAAAAGGATTTGTCCATACTTAAACCCGCAAACCGTTGTTTTACTTGTAGTTAAAACCGGTAAATAGGGTTTAAACGGTGGTTTAGCTTAATCTCGGGTCAGGACATGGCAGAAGCATTGGGAACTATTTATTTGTACAAAAAATGCTAATTACATTGGATGGTTATGTTATGGTAATGGGTTGATTGGATTTGCTTTTTTGTTAACCAACTTTAATAAAGGAGGAAATAAAAAATAGTCCATGAAAATTACTTAATTTAAGAAATAAAGAGTTTTCGTCAAGAAATCGATGAAATTATCAAATGAGAATTGTTTTCATAATATTTAATTTGAAAGTTATAACAATATAAAATAATTCATTTTATTGCTAATTTACTAGGTAAGGCAGGTTAGGTAACTCGTTTTAATGACTCTATACAACATTTTAAAATCAAATTAAAATCTAATTACATAAAATCTAATTCAATTACATGTAACTTAATTAATTAAACATGTAACAAAATACTATAAAAATGGTTTTAATAACCATTTTTATATTCAACTAGCGGTCCGCCCCGGCTTCGCCCGTGGTACATAATTACGTTTTCTCTACATAAGAACCATCCTCGTACTTCAAGGAATATAATAAAAAAAGAATTATCGAAATCGGTTCTGCCGTTCTCGAGTTATGCGCTTACCAACACATTTTGCGATTCATTTTTATATATAAGACTAGCGGTCCGCCCCGGCTTCGCCCGTGGTACATGTTTACGTTTTCTCTACATAAAAACCATCCTCGTACTTCAATGAATATAATAAAAAAAGAATTATCGAAATCGGTTCAGCCGTTCTCGAGTTATGCGCTTACTAACACATTTTGCGATTCATTTTTATATATAAGACTAGCGGCCCGCCCCGGCATCGCCCGTGGTACATATGAAAAATAGATGTTGGCCGATTCTCAGACTTACCCGATATGCACAGAAATTTTCATGAGAATCGGTCCACCCGTTTCGGAGGAGTATGCAGACTAACATTGTGACACGAGAATTTTATATATAAGATTTATAACCTTAGAACAAGTTCTAATTTCCCCCCCCATCAGTTCCAAGCCTTGTCGTGGCCGGGGGGGCTCAGTAGCTTGGAGTGCACTTGTGTACTCTGAGTGAAGCTAATTGGACGCGGAGGGGCTGAAAGGCCGGTCTGTCGTCTGACGACACGATTGGTTCGACGGCCAGGGATCCATATAGCTGGCTGGCTGGCTTGAAGGCCGGCTGGCCGGGCTGGCTGGAACCGGCTGGTCACACCGGCTGCCTCGCTGGCTGGCTAGGGGGCCGGCTGGCAGGCTGGCTGAAACCGGCTGTCCCACCGGTTGGCTGGCTGGCTGCTTTGAGCCGCGGCGGCTGGCTGGCTTGCTGTCACCGGCTGGTTGTCCGGCTGGCTGGCTGGCTGGCTGGATGGCTGGCTAGCTGGCTAGGATCCTCCGGGGGGCCAGGATTGGCTCAGGTGCCGTTGTGGTACGGCGAGGTATGGCGGCTAGTGGTCGCGGCCTGGCAATTTGGCTGGGCAAAATGGGGTTGGAAGGTCGATCGGGGCTCGTTTGGGTCTCGTTCCGACCGACTGGCAGGGGGCTGCGCTTTGCGGCGGTGGATGGCGGCCGGAGGCCGCGCGCGTTGTTTTTTGTTGGTAGTCTAACTACCAACAAAACAGGGGGCGGGATCCCGACGCGTCACTTTTGTGACACGCGGTGACTCCTGTAGGTGGGAGTAGGGCGGCGGCTGTCCTGCGACAGCCGTCTGCCAACTCGTAATCCGGTCCGTGGGGCCGGACCGAGGGCCGCCACCTCTGGTGTGAGGTGGGGGCTGCGAGGGAAACCTCTATAAAAGTGCGCCGGAGGGTCCTTCGACGCGTGAATCACGTTTCAGAGGGCCTTTCGGCGCGCGCCCTTCGGCCGGTCGGTGCTGGGGTCGAGGGTTTGGGGAACGCCGATGATGGAACGGGGAACAATCCATCATCGGCGAGCGGGTGGCGTGAGCTCGTGTACAGCTTGCGCCGCCCCGGGGTGGGCATTTGGTGGAGGGCCTGGAAACGGGCAAGTGGCGGAGGGCCTGGAAACGGGCAACTGCTGGGCGGGACATGCGGAAGATTGCGAATGTGTACCCGCATCCCGTCTAAAGCAGCGCGTTGGTACACGGTGGGGTTTTGGTCGGTAGGAATCCGACATAACCCACGGCTCCTTCCCCGGGAGCCGTGGGTATCTTAGGCAAGATTTCCCCACTTGAAAAAAAAAAAAAAAAAGTTCTAATTTCACTTCATGTTATTAATAATTATTGTTAATTAATTTATTACCACGATTGTTTAAATTCCAGGTCATAAATTCAATAGAGCTTTACTTGATTGATTGCCTTTTACTTCTACTAATTACCTCTTTATAGAAAGATGTAAACAAGCTTTTATATTGAGTCCAAAGGTTTTCGAACTTATTTTTGCGATTAGCTTATTATACGATAAATGTGAAAGACATTGAAATATATAAGTATGCTCTTTATAAAGTAGAGAATTATAACAGTTGAAGAAAAGTACAGCACACGTAATTTTCCTCGGCCAAGCCACACTGACCAAGCTGCTTCGCGCAGCAATTGCTTCGCGAGGATGCTCCCTACTTCGCTAGCTTCGCTAGGCTGCTTCGTGTGGATCCGCCTTATATTTTGCTCTGTTTAAATTTGTAATTAATAATAATATCTGGGCGATTCTATCTCTTGTTTCTTTTATTGTTTCTAACAGAAAATAGGCACGCAGTTAACTTGCAATTGAAATTTGGAATGGAGAATTGTTTCAATTCAAATAGTTTTTGTTTCTCTGGTCTCTACAGGGTGTGGCCAGTGGCGTAATGAATTTTGGCTTTTGTGATTAAACGTATTTTCTTCATAATCTGGTAATTGTAGAGAGGATGTTGTGGCGGACTATACATTTTTAAATGAATGATTGCTTCAAGCTGTTTGTATATTATATCATTCGTGATTTGTTGTGACAAACATGAAATTTGAGTTTTATTGCAACGAAGTTCTGTACATATCGCGCGGTACGCTGTCTGGGGGCTAGACTTCACTTATGTCATTTATAATTTAACTCCTATATATTGTTAATTTATTTAATTACTAGCTGCGCTTCGCGGTTTCACCCGCGTGGCTCCGCTCCTGTTGGTCTTAGCGTAATGATATATAGCCTTCCTTCCTCGATAAATGGGCTATCTAACACCGAAAGAATTTTTGAAATCGGTCCTGCGATTAGCGCGTTCAAACAAACAAACTCTTCAGCTTTATAAAATTAGTATAGATATATCTTTAATACTTATTTCAAAACGAATGTAATTTCGTTCCAATCGGGTGTCCCACATGTGACCCGTCAGACATTTCTTTTCTTTATTTCTAACAGCCAATAGCGACGCAGCTATCTTGTTATTTAAATTGAGAATTTTTTTAAAATAGTTTTTGTTTCTCTGTCTTAAAAACATAGTACCTATACAGGTACAGCCATGAAATAAACACAAAGCCAGATATTTATTCTACCTCTTTGGTATAATATATTTCAAACGGCAATCCCTGGATTGTAAGGTTTTTAATTTCCTGAAGCTTGCTTGATCCGACTCGTTTTGCGTACGTAAAATTTGTATTGGTATGCATTTATTTTGAAGTTATATTTTTAGTTTATGTTTTGGTTGGATAAGAATAATTTCTAGTTATTATTGAATAGAACGCCACAATACAAGGTTAAGGTTAATACTTTAAACGTATTACATAAATTTGAGACCTTCAATAACTTTAGTATACACTCAAATATATTAAAAAAAAACTTATACATAACTTATACATAATATTTTTATTTTTTATTTATGAAGTCTCTAACTCTCAAACTAGGAAAAAATTGTATGTCAGTGAGTCAGAATATATTATGAAAGAAATAGGTATGTGCTACATCTAAATTATTATTAGCACATTGCTTTTTCTTTATTTATATGCAATGATATTTTAAAATAAAGAAAATTCAAATACATCATTTATTTATTTATTTTATTTAAAAAACATCACATGTCATTACAGGACAATGCCCAATGCGATCATGATTATCTATACTAATATTATAAATAGGAAAGGTTTGTATGTATGTATGGTTTTCACGCATAAACTACTGGACCGATTTTGATGAAATTTGGCACAGATAATCTTTAGACCCTGAGAAAGAACATAGGCTACCTTTTATTGCGAATTATGTACCACGGGCGAAGCCGGGGCGGACCGCTAGTCGTTGATAAATAGATGATAGTAAGAGAATAAATTAAATTCGAAATGAAAATATCCAAAACTCCAATCTGATAAAGATTAGACCCGATTAGACCCGTTACACCACTCTCGGACGAAATTTTCCGCACAAAGCTGTTTATTAAAAATTCTTATATTTTTCAAAGTCTTGAAATATCAGCTTACAAAGACCAAAGTTGGGGGGAAGTTACAGGAAATTTTTCACATAACCCGATAGCAAAGTTTCCAAATTGCCGTGACAAACGATAGGGCTGGAAAGAAAATTTTCAAGTGCTTTATTCGAGGAAATATTTTTGTAATGTCTGGACATCAGAGGCAGAAATAAAATTTTAAATAATGGTAAAACAATAGTTAATTTTTAAAATACTTAATGATAAATAGAAAAATATAATTGATACGGAAAATTATATGAATTTGGATGAATACTATCATGTCTTCCTTTAAAATAAATAGTAAAAATTTTGTAACATTTCTCATTGATACTTCGTTCCTATTGGTATTGGAGTTAAGCTTAAATAATATCTATTCGAATGACACACACGCTCTTTTTTATTGTTTTTTTCTAACCTCTGTATTAAAAGATATACAATATTAATCTGCATCATTTCTTTTTATCCAAGAAAGCCTGGTTATTATTGAGAAAATTCTGTTCAATAGTGGTAGGAAAAGCAACTTCTGTATTGTTATGTAGAGACCACTTAAACATTGTCTCAGCGTGTCTCGATTACCATCTTGAGGGGTCTGAACCCTTGAAGATTCTATGGGGTATGAATCTTATCCATATAGACATATGTACCTATATGTATGTGGTAGAAATCGTATTATATTATATACTAGCTGATGCCCGTAGCTTCGCCTGCGTGGTCGAAATAAAATTTTCATTTTTAAGATTACTCTATGTATGCTTAGATCTTAAAAACTACGGAACGGATTTTGATGCGATTTTTTAAATAGATAGAGTGATCAAGAGGAAAGTTTATATGTATATTATGCAAACAAGTGCGAAGCCGGGGCGGGTTACTAGTAATATTCTAAACCTGAAAGTTTGCATGCTTTGTTTACTCTTTCAGATATAATTATTTTACTTATTTTTTTTTTTTTGAAAAAACTGATCTAAAATATGATATTTGGTATATTATTTATAGTCTGTATTAGCACATAGGCTTTCTTTCTATACCACGCAAGCGAAACCGCAGCATCAAGCTTGTTTATTCTTAAAGAGGTAAACGAATAGATGTTTTATGACGTCACAAACAGTTTCCAGCTAATGATGGTATTTAAATATCGTTCAAAATAAACTACGAAATTATCATTGGATAAAAATTCTTTATTAAATAACAAATTACATTAAATAATAACCACAACGCCATACAATTATTAAATCGTTACCACAAAAGTGCACAATAAATTTAAAATAGTCGAAAAGTAAAATGTCATTCTTTATAATAATTTTAACGAAATAACGTTGAAATATGCTCAAAAATGTTGCAAAATTACTGCGTGTAATGTTCCCTAGGATAATTAATTGCGAAAGATTTTTAACCGCATTTTACCGGAACACTTAACTTAATTTTTATCATAATTAAGTGTTTGATAAATCGTGTTTGGGCTATTTAATTTTGCCTTGTATGAGCTGAAAATATGGAGGGATAGAATAGAATACAATAGAAAACACTTTATTGTATAATGCACACAAAAAAAAATTAACAGAAACGATATGTAACTTAAAATAAATGTACAATTTGGCGGCCTTATCGCTTACAAGCGATTCCTTCCAGTCAACCTTGGGATATAGGAAAAATAAATCAGTAAAAAGGTAGATAGGGATCTATTATGATAGTCTTTAGTTTGATTGGTGCCTAAAAGTAATTTGAAGATTTCCCAAAAAGATCATTCCATGAATAATTTTTAACGAATAGTAGTATTGTTATATTCTCTGGAAATCATTTGTTTCGTCACCTTACAATTTTCAAGAAAATAAATAAACAAAATAACGTCATATTATAACATATTAAATGTGACGGTTATCTCTCACAAAAAAAGTATAAAAACAAAACCTCTCTATGTAATACTGAATGTTTCGAAGTTAAAATAAGCTGAAATTAAGTGAGCATAGAAGAGTGGATTCGATTCCCGAGTGACATAAGAGTCTCCGTTCATAATTCTTATAACTATACTTACCTGCTAAATCTATACCTACGTCTATACTATAATATGATAAAGCTGAAGAGTTTGTTTGTTTGTTTGAACGCGCTAATCTCAGGTCCGATTTGAAAAATTCTTTCGGTGTTAGATAGCCCATTTATCAAGGAAGGTTATAGACTTTATATCATCACTCTAAGACCAACAGGAGCGGAGCAATGCGGGTGAAACCGCGGGGCACAGCTAGTCAATCAATAAAACAGGTACCAAGCAACATTTCTATATAATAATATTATCTATGATGTATGTTTCACGAGGGACAGTACTTATTCTAGTATCCTTCATTTTCTATTTTTATTACCATTAACCAAAGCACAGTTCAAACTAATCTTACTTAACTCAAAGTATACCTTTGCTTACTATAAAACATAAAGTTAAGGTCGGTCTAATCTTATCATGTATGTTACTTATAAAATTAGCGCTAGACACGCTAACGGTCTAATAAGCTAAAGGGGATTGTTTTTAGTTGAAAAGTGCATTATTTTCTGTTATGTTTGAAAATGTTATATGCAGCGAATCCGAGTAATTCAATAAAATCTCGACTGTATGTTTTTGCTTACATACCTATTACTTATTTGTAATGTACATTTTTACGGTCAGTTTCAGAATTGACTATTTGATGTTAAGAACGTCTCAAACCACATTTTCTTGGATGTAATATGTAATTATAAAGCTTACTCAAACCCTAATCAATCCATTCAGAAACAGGCCTATAGTTTACAGTCGTTTGAAAATTAAGTGGAAAATCTTTTGAAAGTGACTTACTTATGAAGTGGCCTTCTGTAATGAGGCAAGAGCATGAGGCATGAGCGTGAGCCTTGAGCACGAGCATGAGGCTTGAGCATGAGGCATGAACATGAGACAAGAGCATGGGGCATGAGAGATGAGAAAAAGAATCCGCATCTGAATCCTAATGGATTTTGAAGATTCTTTCGGCAACTATCCACGTTATTCCACAACGAAATAGTATTTTTTTATTCCTGGGTGAGACGAATATTATGTACATAAACTCAACTTAAATAAATATAAATTCTCTCGAATTAGAAATGTTTGTACAGCATAATATCAAAGCAACTTATATTG
Organism: Colias eurytheme; assembly: GCA_907164685.1. Lineage (NCBI taxonomy): Eukaryota > Metazoa > Arthropoda > Insecta > Lepidoptera > Pieridae > Colias > Colias eurytheme. The sequence continues at coordinate 84,288 of CAJQZN010040612.1, forward strand.
AATACCGTAGTTTATACTGCAACGAACTGTGCACGGAGTTTCTAATCCACAATTTCATTTCCTACTTAGTGGGCGCCTGTCACACCGTCGCGAGTGATCGACGAGCGCGATAATAGGTGTTTGTTCGTGTTAATATAATATTCTGTGTGAAGTTGGGAATTTTTAAAGGATTCTGTTTTGATTTTTAGTCGTCGTACTGTATTCTTATGTAAGAGTTGAATGAATACAATAACCTAACATTATTATGCAACTGTTCATTTATTAAAGCAAGGACCAAACAAGTATTCATAGAGCAATAATCGTAAATGAAAAATGTTAAGCAAACTATACTTTAAATGGAATAGATACATAATATTATATTCCGTCCGGTACAATCAGAGAATAAGAACAAACATAGATTTCCAGCCTATCTTACAATTATGGCCAAAAGTATATAAATCACAGTTTACACAATATTATAAAAAAAAATCCTCCGTAATCCTACAGATCGACACGATCTGTGTTTGCGAAAACCTCAAAAACAATAACAAGGATTTTCTTTCCGTTTAAAACCAATACAATAGCACGGTTCTCGAAGAAGATTACAATATCATTTGTTAAGTTTTATACTAGCCGGCGAATCGGCGGGAAGAAAGCTAGTCACTATCATCACTACATAGTATTAAATATCCTTATATGCTTTAAATCTTAAAAATACTCAATGGATTTAGATGCAGTTTATTTTAATAGATAGAGGCATGCGCATGAGGCATGAGCATGACGTATGAGCGAGAGGTACTATGAGGAATGAACATGAGGCATGAGCAAGATTCTAGTATATTTTATTAATTTATTAGGTTTTAGACAAAACGGGTGAATCGGCAAGCGAAAAGCTCGTTTAAGTATAAAATAGTACCAAAATTCGTCACTGAACTTCGGTGTCAACACATACACTGTCAACTGTATCAGATATCATAGGGGAATGTATAAAGCACTCAACCTTTCGAATGAGTGCTAATACTCTGAAACCTGGAAGTGTTTGCTTTGTGAAGGTGTAAATTATATTTGTTCCGCTGCTTTTAGTAGTACTTTTCATGCATTTGCTGGTATGGTTTAAATGACGTCCTTGATTATGGTCAGTTGATTCTGTGTTTTTCTTATTTATAATGACGTGTGAATAGTAAAATTGAACTTGTTAATAATGTGTGAATATTAAAACTAATTCGAAAGATGTTAAATATAAAGATTAACGGTCTTACTAATAAAATGTTACCCATTCGCTATGCAATGGATTAGTTATTGCAAGCTGTCTTGTTTTTATGATTGACGTTTCATGTGAGCAGGACACAGCTATGGTAGAAAATAGTAGAAATTTATCCATTGTTTAATAATATAAGAGCCCACGACGCCCAGACTTTCCTTTCTTTCGGAAAGTTGAAAGTTTCTCTGTATATGTCTCCGATACAGATAAGAACGACTAGCGATTATCAAGTTTGGGTTGTGGTTACTTTGGCAGGAAACAGGTAGTAAAGGTGTATAAAATTGTACCTAACTTTCATTATAGTTTAAAAGCTAAATTTTATATATGTTACTTGGGGACCTATAAAAAGATATTACCTTAAGAGCCAGACAGTTTTCATGGTTCTTACATCTAGCCAGACACATTTAAAAAATAACTAACATATCATCAAATTCACATAACTACCTAAAAGCGTAACAAATATGAAATAACCCACTAAAAACATTAGTTAACTATAATTATTAAAAAAATAAAAGTATAATATATAAGAAATAAAGTTATTACTTATCTTTTACGGGGGCTTATGTTGATGGAATTTCACGTATCTCGATGACACAATAAAAAAGTCATCGGGATACGTGAAATTCCATCATCATAAGTCTAAGTAAAAGATAAGTAATAACTTTATTTCTTATATATTATAATTTTAGCTTTTAAACTATATAACATATATAAAATTTAGCTTTTAAACTATAAGGAAAGTTAGGTACTATTTTATACACCTTTACTACCTGTTTCCTGCCAAAGTAACCACAACCCAAACTTGATAATCGCTAGTCGTTCTTATCTGTATCGGAGACATATACAGAGAAACTTTCAACTTTCCGAAAGAAAGGAAAGTCTGGCCGTCGTGGGCTCTTGATCTATAACGTTTTATTAGTAAGGCTGTATATTTCTATAGAATTATTTGTTTTTTATTAGACAATAAAATAATAATTAAGTTAATTCAAATTATTAATTTAACCAACTTACTTTAAATTGAATACTTGTATGATAAGTATGCATTCATTATTCCCACCAAGAATCGTTTCTTGAAAGAAACATAATTACTTATCGAAAGCAGTCTAAATATACAAATAATTTACTTAATTCAGTAAAGATGTCATAAAACGACATTCCAAACACAATTAACCCTTCAAAGGACAATCAAAACAAATTGAATATTGTTACCCTACTTGATATTTTATAAGCTAAAAGGTCGAATGCATAATTAAAGTACAAAGTAACAGAACAATATTAATTACAACAAAGAAATAAAACAACCATATCCCGGATACACACGCAATAATTAAATATTCATATACATCTAAGTACTTTTAATTGGTCCAAGAGATGCTGTCGGAAAAATATATTGTTTGATTGACGTAGCATACAACTCTTACATATTATTTTAAATCCTACATATTATATTCTCACTCATATTACAATTAATTAAATTAAATATGTACTAAATTGCTGCATTAATAGAATTTTAACTTCGTAATTAAAATGTAACTGCATATATAATCTACCATAGATTTAATAGGCCAACGACGACGACGACATATTATATTATAATTCTGTCAAATAAACATATATTTAGACTAGTAGGAGTAGATTATTATTACCACGTCATTAAATAATCTGCTCCGTTTTAAAACGTACCAATTGAATGAGAGCTTTTTCTGAAAGAAACGTTACCAGTTACCACATACCTTTTCTTTAATAATTTAGATACAGTTAGGCTTGTAAAAGCATGATTGGCATACTAATGAGAAAAAAGATAAAACGGTTAACGGATAATCTTCATTTTCGCCACGGTAGGGACTTTGGACCTTTATTACCTTAAGGCGTTACCCGGCAATTTCGACTATGTTCAACCTCTATAAAGTCTGGTACAACATAAAGCACAATACCGAAAAAAATATATATAATAGGATGGTCTTTGATCTTTAATTGCTCGCGAGGAATTTTTTCCA
>CAJQZN010040612.1:92524-110533 GCA_907164685.1 Colias eurytheme
CATGTTATTGGTCGATTATTATTTATGGTATATTATTGCATTCGTTTGTTTATGTGAAATGCGGTTTAAATTATGGTATTGAGAACGTCTAACCAACTTTTGACCGCAGAGGTCAATGAAAGTGGTAAAAAGTGTAAAAATATAAAGAAGTGTGAAGTCCCGTGTCCCCTAGTGGAGTAAGGGGCAGATGCATTATGCATTTATCTGTTTCACTGATCGATTTTCTTTAGAGACGAGTAGTTGATCAACCTTCTGTGTCCTGAAACACCAAGACAGTTTTTAATCATTACACAAAGCAACACTTCGACTTTCCTCGCGCAGGCGTTAAAATAAATTAAACATGACAAACAAAAGCGCCCAGAATTAGCCTATACAAAGCGAATTCTAAAGGATAACAAGAGGAAACAAAATTAAATCACTGAAAAACTCCCAGCAAGTTGTCACCTCGCTAATGATATAATTAGGAGAAGAATTTTCCCGGGTTAAGGCATTATAAGAATAAATAATGAGGGATCAGAGGTATGGTCTCAATTAAAGGGTTTAATTTATGTGGGGCTCTGTTTATAACTCTGCTGAGGATCAATATTTTTAAATGGTACATAATGTTGGAAACACGTTCGACATTCGTTTATTTATTACATACTAGCTTCCCGCCCGCGGCTTCGCCCGCTTTGTCTAAAACCTAATGAATTATATACTAAAACCTTCCTCTTGAATCACTCTATCTATTAAAAAAAGCCGCATCAAAATCCGTTGCGTAGTTTTAAAGATTTAAGCATACATAGGGACAGAGAAAAATACAAGTGCAGTGCAAATGAGAAAATTTTAAAGAAAATAATAAAAAATGGATCTCGAGACCGGATTCAAACCCGCGTCTTTTTCTTTTTTAATACTTTAAAAATTTTCATATTTTATCAAGCATTGAATGAATGCTATTGAAATATCACTCGATAAATGGGCTATCTATCACCGAAATTTTTCAAATCGGACCAGTAGCTCCTGAGATTAGCTCGTTCTAACAAATAAAGTCTTCAAGTCTTTCAGAAAAAGTCTTCAGCATTATTATAATAAATATGAAGAATAGATATCAACTAAGTATATGTAAAGTTAAAACAAAAACAACATCCAATTTGTCCGTAAAATCATTCATAACACCTGATGTGATCCATCCATCTTGCTTTTGACATAATATTACATGAATTATTTATTATTTAAGCCTTCTGGATTAACATGTCATTGTTTTTTCAATTTGTAATACTATTTTATAGGCAAATAAGGTGGAATAATGAGTAGACTATTTTTAGGTTATAATATTTCTAAGAACCTATACTTATACTTATAAAACAAATATATTATAAAGCTGAAGAGTTTGTTTGTTTGAACGCGCTAATCTCAGGAACTACTGGTACGATTTGAATAATTCTTTCTGTTTTAGATATTTATCGAGCTATATTATATATAGCTATATAGAGAGCTATATAGAGCCTATTTATCGAGGAAGACTAAGATCACTAGGAGTTGAGCAATGCGGGTAAAACCGCGTGGCACAGCGAGTGGATTATAAAAGTATCAAAACTGTTCCTTTAATATAGGTTTTGGCATTTTATTAACATTAATTAATTCATATTCTCTTTTTTGTGTGGTGTCTTTGTTTATAACTAAAAGCCTTGTTTATTTCATTAAATGGTTGTCAATTCAGTTTTTCATGTTTAGAGTTTAGTAAGTACATTATTATTCTCGAAAATAATGTTGATTTAGTGAAATACCTAAATACAAGCAATATTTTCTTCGTAGGCTACCCTTTTCGTGTTTTGTTATAATTTCATATTTCGCATTAAGCCCAAAATATTCAGACGGAATTCCATAAAAATGTGTCATTTTGCAAAAACAGCGTCTGTCAGCGCTTGATCCAGTATTATGTTCGGAATAATTCATGATAAGATGTTAATATTTATTACTTTTCACATTTCCGCGTACAGAATATTGAGTTGTTTTGTTTTCAGGTTTCGCACGATGCGTTAAATAATTGATTTATTCATGGAAACGGTATGTAAAAAAGATTACATGAAGATTACACAATTGGAGCGTGAAACATATACGATTATATATATTATTATATTTACTAGTTGCTGAATTTTTCAAGGTAAAGTAGATACACAAACGCATTTGTATAAAAACATAATTTGGAGTACCACAGGGTAACGTGCTCAGACCACAACTCTTTATTATATACGTAAATGCAATCACGAACTTTTGCATGATCATTCAAAATATAGATACATTCAAAATTTGGTGTCATTTCTAATAATCTTACCGGCGCGTATAATCTTACCAATATAATCTTACCAAGACATATTCATGTGTATTAATGAAATTATTTATTCTTTTTCACAGTAAAACTGAATATTCCAAGCAGAAATCGTAAAATAACTTTGTTTAGGGTTTAAATTGTTCATAAGATGAATGTGAATAAAGTGAACATGAGGCGAATCGTAAACAAAATACACGGACGAAAGGTTAAACGCTTGTTCATACTCAAGGGCCTTATTCTGAAAACCGATTTTAAAACGTCTACAATAGATTCTTATATTTTTCAATGAATAGTTTACAAACGAACGTCTGATCCCTCGATAATATCATTTCATTTTTCAAGAATACTACAATAATATTTAGAGGTATGCTACAGCACATTAAAAAATTAGATATAGGTTTTTAAAATTGTTATCTTTAATCTTTTGTGAAGTTCTAAATTTTAATAACAAAAAACAATTTTCAACGAAATGAGCTGGTACATCTACGTATAGAATATCACTACATAGTATAAAACAAAGTCGCTTTCTGTGTCCCTATGTCCCTTTGTATGCTTAAATCTTTAAAAATGCGAAACGGATTTTGATGCGTTTTTTTAAATAAATAGATATATTCAAAAGGAAGGTTTTAGTATATAATTTATTGGGTTTTAGACAAAGCGGGTGAAGCCGCGGGCGGTAAGCTAGTTGTAACTAAAACGACTTTATCCTATCAAACATCTACAATAGTGGTTTCAAATCAATAAAATTGCATTAAATACCTCTCACATGAGATATTAGTTATCTAACCAAAGATATAATTTACCATACCGTTCTACGAAGTCATAACGATGACGAAACGTTCTTAACTGTTGCAATATCGTACATCAGAATAACCACGTCAGGTGAATAAGATGTTGGTTCAGTAATCGTGAAAATACTACGATCCGTTGAAAGTTAAATAAATAGGAACCAGAGCTTCAACGTTCGAACTTTGTTGTTTGGAAATGCTATCTGAATAGAAGTTTAGATTTTGTTCGATGGATTCCTTTTTTTGTCTCTAGTTCAGTCTATATTGTCTATATTTAGACGGCAATGAAATAGCTTTATTTAAAAACTAACTTCAATACATACAAATACTCATACCGCTTATAATATGTGCATATTAGTTCATTGAAATGTTACACTTTTTAGGCCCAACCTTGTGTTTTTTAGAGGACGCAATTTTATTTTTTGGATGTGTAGGGGGGGTCAGTGTGAAGCTAAAACCAAGTTTGTGGGGTCGCCACCCTTGTCCCTCGGCCGCCATCTTGAAAATAGTGGTTGAAATGGTTTTAACGATATATCACTTAAACTATTTATCTGATAAAAAACATTGTTAGCATTATTTGTTGCAAATTAAATTCTCTACCCTCTCCCCCTACACATCAAAAAAATAAAATTGCGTCCTCTAAAAAACGCGACCCCAAATGTAACTTTTCAATGGACTATATGTATTTTTGTCAATGTCAAATTACCAATTTGTTTTGATTTTAATTATGGAAGTTAACAAAATTAAATATTCACTTTATTCATATACTGCATAACTAGTTTAAACTGTATAGCAGTCAGTACCAACTTCTTAGAAAGGTAATTGTTATAATATAATGCTGTTATTGTAAATAATAAAACTTGTAAGCTTCATCCTACCATAAAATTATTTCTTAACAAGACTGTTTTTCCTTGTGTTGAAATAGACTTATAGTTTCGTTTTCAAATTGAAGTGCTTACTCTGTCTAGTGGCACACACAACAAACAGTTATCTTCATGCAGTAAACTTGAAGCCACAGATCATGGTTTACTAGATGGAGCAAGTCTGTCAGTTTGTATGAAAACCATGTCACCTATTGCAAGACGAATCTGATGAAGTATTAATGAATAAGAGGATAGGGAAGACCCTAAATGACGAAATTCTGTACTATGGCCGTTTTTAGATCTATTCGACATCTAGAAAACTCCTTATTGAGTTGTGAATGCATAAAAATGATCCGTTGTGAAATATTATTCGAAAATAAAACAAACATTTGGCTTCATGGTTCTACTTAGATAAGTAGAAAATGATGTAATAAAAGAAACATAACGCTGATCTTTTAGATTGGTTTTGTGTTTCTGATACATTGTTGTCTTACTTTTACGTAGGCGTAATTATTGTTTCCATTTAAAGAGTAGTAAGTGCATTGTACTCAATCCGTGATACGAATATCCAATAAAATTGCCTCATCCAGTCCAATCTATCATCTACGCTTCCACCGCTGACTAAATACTTTTTAATTTAAACACTAATGCAATGCGGCATACCTAACTCTGAAATAAATGCGTCTTGTTTGTTAGTGCCGTGTTAAATGATCCTTTACATTGTGGGAGGTTCGCTTTTAATGTTTTCAAGTTTACAGTAAAAATACGTTATTGCGTTTTAAATAAATTGAGAGAGATATTTAATGAAGTTCTTTGAACGTTTACAAATTATTATAAGCGGAACGCTGGATCTATTGTTGATGTTTTCCTTGAATTGCATTTATGAGTGCTTTTTAATAAGTGTTTTAAATGTATTTTTATATTTTTGAAGTGAAACTTCTTTATCGGGGTTGGAAAAAAATTTAGTGAAACATTTTTTCGTTACGCGCCATCTTGTTTTTATCCCTACCACGCGTGATGACGTATTTCTGTAGAGTTGCATATAGTAAATTATTTTTTGAAAAATAACGTCATAAACTATTATATTTAGACGCAAATTTAATCTCTTTATAGTTTATCTAAACTAAATATATTTAGTTCAGTTATTCAGTTTTTTTGATCATTGTCCATTCGAATTTTTGGCTAATACTTATATTTAATTTCAGAAATTACTGAACCATGATCAAAATGTAGCTGTTAATGCTATATTATCTTGATAAATATTTATTGAGTATCGTTTTATAATTAACTTTATATTCTACTTGTATAATATCTGCATGATAATCTCTACCATTCAAATCGTTCATTTCATTCACTCCCTTTCACAGTTACTATCAAAGACCTTCAAACGAAAAGCATTTTCACCGTTCCAAAAACAGAAAACTATCAGTATCAGGCTGTAAAAAGCTTAACCAATCGATAATGTCACTTTTCAAGCGTCTAAACCATTCTGGCGTTTGGCGTAGTGCCACCGCACACAATGATCTGAATAGCTCACTATAAGTCATTGCTTTCGATTCAATTCGTTCGTTCGGTCTCAAAATGTATTACAGAGACTAATGTTAATGATTCGGGTGCATATGATGTATGATTATTAGGTTATTTTGATTGCATAACTTCCATAAAGGAAAGGTTGGATTTTTAGGTAGATATGATTGTAATAATAAGACTCTCTCGCTTTTTGTCGTTTCTAAGTCGGCACTCAAACTCAATCATTTATTTATTCAATTAGAATTCTAGAAGCACTTTTGAATTGTCATAAAATAGTTATACCATTTACCACTGATACGGAAAGCAGTATGTATGGAGAAGAACCGGCAAGAAGGTACTAAACTCGATTATAATAATGTGAAATACTAATAATTTCTAATTAGAAAAAAAGTAAATAAGTGCAATACATGTCGATAAAGAAGACAATTGTATCAGTGTTGAGCAGATAACCTCAAAGAAAAAGTGAAACAGCAGTATAGTGTGGTTTTTGTGGTAAAGACAAAACTTGAAAGAGAAAAAAAGAACCCCTGCGTGTAGGGGCCTATAAGGACACAGTTGTTTTGTGAAGAAGAACACGCAGGCGAAGCCGCGGGCAGTGGAATAATAAATTAGACTGATGTCTTGCTCACTGTATTTCTGAAAAATATATTCGTCTCTGCTTAACGAAACAAAAAATATCGGAAAAAACTATTCAAATTTTGTCGTCTAATAATGTACCGTATAATTAAGATCGTAGCATGTAAAAATTCTAAAACCTTAATTAAATTTTATAATTTGACTTTAAATTTCAAAAGAATGTAAAAGTTTAAAAAGCTACGTAAAACTGAATTGTGCAGATATATAATATTATAATATACCATCATCAAAGTTTCAAATCCTTTGATGAATATGCCTGAAGCTTGCGTAATCGCCAGTTTTACAAACCGAAACTATTTTGTCAAAATCCTCAATTTTATACGTCCCAAACTATCGTTTCAAAATTTGGTCACCCTATTAATGACGAGAGCTATTCATTAGCGTTTGATTAAATATCCTTATACCGATTTCTATACGCAATTTTGAACTGTATTTCCTCTGCATAGGGTTGAAAATCGCTGTTGCTATTGAACAGCATCTCAACGTAATCTACACTAATGAATGGTAACGTGCGATAACTTCTAGTTAAAACTAAGCCACCGATTTGGATAGACGGCATTATGTATCAGAAATCGGTGACGCCTATATTGAATGTGGATCTTATTTATAGGCCAATAAAGCTTATATTCAATGAACCGTCTCGTGATTTAGTGCTCTTAAATTTATAACTGCAATTGAAGGTTGATAGCTTAATATCTGTATTATGTAAGTGCTATTCGTTCGAACATTCTAAATATAGTTTACTAGAGGTCCGCCCCGGCTTCGCCCGTGGTACATATTTCGCAATAAAAGGTAGCTTAAGTCCTTTCTCGGGTATCAAAATATCTCCATACCAAATTTCATGCAAATTGGTTCAGTAGTTTAGGCGTGATTGAGTAACAGACAGACAGACAGAGTTACTTTCGCGTTTATAATATTAGTATGGATTAAGCTTTTAATATACCTAGCAATGACCTATTTTTATATATCATAGATACCTAGAGATTAAACCTAAGGACATTGATTATCTTGTTAACACGACATCAAAAATTGAAAATTATGAGAATGATAGACACATATTTTAAATTCATTTCAATTATTTTTTGTCAATTTATGATTTTGAATATTATTTTCTTTTCACACAAAAATTCAATGAAACTTTGATACACAATCATGTGTTTATGAGTTTGTGCGTTTATTAGTCTGTAATCGTTAGCTATAAACTATCGCATTCAAGGAATTAAATGCTTATGTATATCAAATTCATACTGAAATTTTAATTCCTGATAATATCACCCGTACGCATTTTATAATCACACAATAGCATTTAAACCTTTAACCGTTTTATTATAAAAGGGATGAAGATAATTCTGCGGTCACATATCTAACAATAAAACCTGTTGCCGTTAAATGGAATGACGCAAATTAACTGAAATTTTCATACAAAGCCTTTCGAAGATATCGAGATAAGGGATTTACATAGGAATAGGGGAATAATTTTACTATGTTTATCGTCGGCCTGGATACGGCCTATTTTTACAAAACCACGTAATACTGTAAATAAAAATATTTGTAAATTTATGGAAATGTATTAAATTGTATGGAGAAGTTTTATATTACTGAATTAATTTTACGCGTTCAAGCTAAAGTATTTTTTGTGTTTTTTTTTTAGTCATCTCTCATTTCGGCGATTCTGTTTGTTATCTCAAATAAGACAAAATAAAAACTGCGTTCTGTTTTTTTAAGAATTTTTTAAAAATTCCTACTGTCAGTCTTCTTATTTAAGAACATACTTATATGTACATACTTCATCAAAAACAAGGGTACAATACATCTAAAACTTACCATATAATTTTAAATACCAAGGATCATACCTTACATCTACCAGGAAACCATAACCGTTCAAGTCTCACTAAATCTTATATAAATTTTAATCCTTTTCAATTGGATGTTCACACCAATTACATAAAAGGTCTGCCAACATTATCTATTAGGATCTTTTTACGGTAGAACCTGGCTTTGCTCCAATTTCAAGCTAGTATGTTACTATATTCAGTCGTTCCTCTAAGAGATTACTAGGTAATTCTTTTAGCTTCCAATTTGGTTAAGTATAGGACATTTTTGCTGGGATGAATTTATTTTTGGAAGTTTTTAAACAATTCAAGTTTAAATTCAGCTTAAGCAGGAGGCTTGAGCATGAGGCTTGAGCTTGAGGCATAAGCATGAGGCTTGAGCATGAGGCATGAGCATGAGGCATGAGCATGAGGAATGAGCATGAGGCTTGAGCCTGAGGCATGAGCATGAGGATTGAGCATGAGGCATGAGAAAAAGGCATGAGCATGAGGCATGATGGTATAATATTCCGACGTCAGCACTATACGCACGCAAAAACAAAATAAATGAATATCCTACTAATACCTATCATAAAGTGTGTGAGGATGTATGGATGGATGTTTGTTATTATTTCATGTAAAAACTACTGAAACGATTATGTGCAACTAAATTTGGTATGTAGGTCTAGAATAAGACATGGCTACTTTTTATCCCGGAAATTCCACAGGAACTTGAACTATGCGGGTTTTAAAACGCGGGCGAAGCCGCGGCTAGTACCTATTAATTATTATTAATCTATGGCCGCGGGTGAAAATAAATGAAATCAAACGTTTCCCAAAGGCAAAGAACAACAAAAAATAAAAGCAAAAATCATTTACGATTTCAGGCATTATTATTATCGAGATCGAAAAAACAAATTTAATAATTGCTTGAACAATAGCTGTGTTTGCAAACAAAAATTAAATTTGCTGCCAAATTTCATCTTTTAGTTGAATTATGTATCGGGAAACGGGGTTCACAATTAATTAGACTGTTTTGTTTGTCCTGAAATAAAAATGTCTTTGAAAAGGGTATCCTGATTTATTATTGAAAACAGGTTGAAATTAAAAAACGGTATTATTCGCATTGATTTATAAATTCCGTATCCTTTGTGTTATATCTATGCATATGAAACAAAAACTTTTGTTCTTTATAAAGAAGCCGGTAATAATGTGGCTTCTATTTTTGTTCCAATTTACTGTGAAAACGTAATAAACAGACAAACAGTCATTGACATATTATTATTTACAATACTAGCTGTGCCCCGCGGTTTTACCGGCATTATTCCGCTCCTATTATTCTTAGCGAGATTATTATATAGCCTTCCTCGATTAATGGACTATCTAACAGTGAAACAATTTTTCAAATCAGGCAAGCTGTTCCTGACATTAGCGCGTTAAAACAAACAAACAAACAAACTCTTCAGCTTTATAATATTAGTAAAGATTAATATGGATGTCGAAATAGCTTTTTTGATTTGCTCTAAGAATTTAAAACTGAATAACGTAATTTCACAGGAAAATATTCAAGTTATAGTTACTACTCCCGGCTTCGCATGGTTCCCGTTCCCGTTAGATTTTCGGTTTTATTTTTATCGAATTAACTTTCCTATGTGTTAATCCAATTCATCTTCTATGTGAGTGTCTTTCGTGAAAATCGGTTAAGCAGTTTTCTCGTGAAAGAGTAACAAACAAACATACAAACTTTCGCATTAATTATAACATAAGTAGGATTATTCTAAAACACTATCTTATTAATTTTAAGAGCTTATTTTTCAGAAATAAGTGTTCTGTCCAAGTCAATACCTAGAATTTATTTTCGTCATATCTCATATTGGATGATATCTGTTCGCGAAGGGCACAATTCGAAAATACCCACATTTTTACACGTTCAGAATTCGTGCAAAAACCAGTAAATTGTGCTATGCTCGTATTCATGATCGGAAGCCTATCGACATGACCTACATGGTTGGTAAAATGCTGCTGCGAAGTTTACAATGTTTTCGAGATATCCCTAATATTCCACAGATATTAATTCTCCTATAGCCTTATGTTGCCTTTTGATTCGATCTAAGATAATTTTCAATTTACAATGAAACAGTATTATTTTCTACCGGTTAGTGCTGCTTAAAAAGCCGGTAGTATTAAAAAGATCCTGAAATGAATCTGTTGGACGCGTTTATATTTAATAGAATACCTGTAGAAGTTATTAGTTATATTGGTAACTTCTTTCATTTATAATAAACGCAATTCATGTTCCTATATATACGATAAAAGAAATACATTGGTATACGAGATCAGTTCCAGGAAATTTATATTAATATTGCAGTAAGTAAATTTTTTTCGCCTTTAAATCCATGAGCCTGAATTTATTGACATAACACAATTATTATTGTTTCGGTATTCATTATTTATTCCGAATAAAAAAATCCAGTAAAAGCGCCATTTTAGCGCCACCGTTCGTACTACAGTAATAAATGCGCATACATTTGTAAGAGATGTCGTAGGCTTCGCATTGGGATCTATAATAACGTGCGGTAACCGCTAAATATTTTTATAATGTCGTAAACAAACGATTTTATTTAATTCTGTATGTGGTTTGTGTTTTTTCGTGTTTTTACAGCGCTGTGTAAGCGAATTAAAAAAAGCTATTGCATGCTATGCCTTCAAGCCACACCTCCGAGCCCGACGGAGTGGGGAGCGTGAGGTTTTTTCGTTACGGAATTTCTCGATTCGGTCCCCGCGCTCAAGGCCCGCGATAGAAGCTATGCAATAGCTTAATATAATTTTAGGTAAGGATTATAATATTCTTAATATTCATTTGTTAGCATTGTATAGTAATCCCTATTAATATAAACTAATTCTGTCGGTCGGCTACGCTTTGATGTTTAAACCACTGATCTAATTTTGATGAATTTTCGAACAGAGATAGGCTAATCCTTGAACTACAAGCACTTTTTGTGAAAATTAAGCTTGATGTAGATAAAATTAGAGATGGTGAAAGTACATTTTACAACGTGATTTGTTGATATACCGTTTTTAAGCTAAATAAAACTATTACAAAAAATAGAACATAAAACTCACAGGCGAAGCCGCAGCGCAAGCTAGTACATAAACTTTAGTCATAAAGCATCGTCAACACACGCCGCTATATTTGTCATGCATATTGCACATGCATTTGTTTAACTCCACTACTTGGGATTACATAAATTCGCATAAACATCGTATAATGTTGATATTGCGAGCGCTGTTATTTAGTTTAGTTTATATTAAGTACTAGGTTTCCGCCCGCGGCTTCGCCCGCGTTTGCAAAGGATAACCTAAAGGGATAAAAACTATCCTATGTGTTAATCCAAGTTACCCTCTATATGTGTGCTAAATTTCATTGTAACCGGTTCAGTAGTTTTTACGTGAAAGAGTAACAAACATCCATACATCCATACATCCTTACAAACTTTCGCCTTTATAATATACTAGCGGTCCGCCCCGGCTTCGCCCGTGGTACATATTTACGTTTTCTCTACATAAAAACCATCCTCGTACTTCAAGGAATATAATAAAAAAAGAATTATCGAAATCGGTTCAGCCGTTCTTGAGTTATGCGCTTACCAACACATTTTGCGATTCATTTTTATATATAAGAAGATATATATTAGAATATTAGATTATGTTTATGATTATAGACTAGGCACAGTGGTTAACGTGTGAGCATAGAACCAAGGGCCTTGGGTTCGATTCCCGGTGGAGAAGAAAAAAAATGTCTTGGTCTGGCAGGATACAGATGGCTGATCACCAGCTTATAACCTGTCCCTAAAAAAATCCATCAGTGAAAAATATTGACAAAAACATATTTTAACCTTAAACTATGATAACGATAAATA
Organism: Colias eurytheme; assembly: GCA_907164685.1. Lineage (NCBI taxonomy): Eukaryota > Metazoa > Arthropoda > Insecta > Lepidoptera > Pieridae > Colias > Colias eurytheme. The sequence continues at coordinate 104,384 of CAJQZN010040612.1, forward strand.
AATAAAAATTGATGTACTTAAATCCTGCACAAAACATTTGACCTCAAGTATATCGATTAACAATTTATTGGTCCATAGAACCATCTCGAAATACTAAAAATATTAAAACATCTAATTAATGATACAAAAATAACCAAGTACACCCAACTCCAAAACAATGTCCCAAACAATAAACATTAATTATTCGCTCCAGTGACGTCACACTTCGCATCGTTATCGCAAGTCTGGACCGCTAGTGTTCTACTTGAAAATTCCATTTCCGCATCTCTTTGTCTGTAGACTGTACTCTTAGCTATCCGATTGGAGGGTACGTTTTGGATGTAGTTGTAACTGAAACCCTGAAAGTAAAAAAAATGTGAAAAAACTTAATATTAATTTGCTTCCTTGTCTGTAACAATATATTTTAAATTAAAATTCAATTTTATTTATCTGCTTAAATAGGATTATATTTTAAAAATCCAAAGATTTTCTCAAGAGAAAGTTAACTCGGAAATTTCAAACATGAAAAAAGCATAATAATCCTGTCGTACAAAAATTTGTAAAAATATAACTGCATTTTTTCACATACCCTGTATGTGAAAAAATGTATAATTTTTATATACAACAGTTTACAACTTGACCGTACGATGTGCGGCCAGCCAAAGACACTCATGTAAGAGCTATCGCTGCATTACGCTTTCTCATATTGATACAGTGTTACATTTTTCTTAAGTATTTATTTTAAAAATATCTATATTGTTAGATGTAACTTTTGATTTAATATTTTAGTGGATGAATAGTTGTCATTATAGTTGTCACTATTTCCTGTCAAAACATGCTAGCTGTCGAATGCTATAAAATGCCAGTTTGACCCAACTACCCTCACTTTATTAATAGTCGTTGACTTGCTGCGTTTTGTTATCAACTACCTACATCAATTAAGTAGCTGTGTAGAATCGCAGTACATTTACATTCAAACTAATATTTAACCCGGCCTCGCGTGTTATTTCTTACAATATAATTTCTTTATAGGGTATTAAGTGAATATTATGATATAGAGGGGTGATTAAAATGTGTGTAATGTATATGTAGTTTTTTTTAACCATTTATTGAATAGAAGAACAAAACATGAAAATATACTATATAAATATACTGTATAAGCAGCTGTAAGCATCACATAAATCAGTACGACTTGATCGTGGTCGTGATGTTTTAATCTTAAAATGACTAAATAGATTTTGTTAACATGATTTGTGTGGACTCGGCTAATAAATAAGCAAAGGACCGAATTCTATTGTCATACTGATAAGATATCTTATAATCGAAGATTGACAAACATTATAGAATTCGGGCGTTAGCATCGTGCGTAGTATCGGTAGTAAATGTTAAAAATATTCAAAAGTGCTTTTATAAGTCTAATTAAATAAATAAATGTTTGAGTTTGAGTTTAGTATTCACAATATATTCTCTTGTAGTATTCAAACACTAGAATAATATAACATAGTTGTTGAAATCATTACACAACAGAATCACCCTGTATAGCAACAATAAACAACAAACAATCTCGGAACTTGTACATCCACAACTTTTTGACAAAGCGCACAACTATTAAACTTTGTACGAATTAGTGGCTATGGAATTATTCGCTAATGGCACACAAATATTCGAATCGTTGTCTATTAAATGTTTAGAAATGTTATGTATGAGTGACGTCATTAGGGGAACAGTCTGGAACTAATAAAGCAGAGGAAATAAAAAAGACGTGTGGCACTCGGGGACTGCCGCGGTAAAGCTATTGCATAGCATGCCTTCAAGCCACACCTCCGCGCCCGTCGGAGTGGGGAGCGTGAGGTTTTTCGTTACACAATTTCTGGATTCGGTCCCCGCGCTCAAGGCTCGCGATAGAAGCTATGAAATAGCTTAAAAATAAAAGCAAAATTTGAATTTTTATGATTTTTATATTGTTCAACGATACATTTGTGTAGAAATCAAGTTCTAGTTCTAGAATAGAATGGATATCTACATAATAATATGATGTTTGGCTACCATCGTTATATTTCTACGGAAATTTTGATCCATTGTATAGACAGTTCTTCTATAGAAGCACTATTTGATATTACATAATATTTTATTATAATATCAACATATTAAATAGGGCAAAATTGACTAATATATGCAGAAGATTTAACAAAATTCTAACGTTTCCATATATTATTATAAAATTTATTTATTTACACATAAGACACTAACATATTAAAATAAGCTAAAAATGATATCGCCAAAGACTATATTTAACTGTGCCTACTGTAAACTCACGAAGTCACAATAACAGAATAAATATCATCAGAAAACGAATTCTGTACAAATTAAACAATAACATTATTTTCAGGATACACCTCGCTTCAAAATTCCCTATCTTACATAAGTCCACATAAACAATAAAAATATCACTTAAAATGATTCCCACGTCATACCAAAATATTTGAAAGGGCAAAAAATCAAGTTGTTTCCAAAACATTGGCTGCGGATCGTGAATAATAGGGTCCCTGTTGGGTTCTGGATTAAAATTCATGAGGAAAGTATCGGCTAGTTGTGATTTTGTATGTACAATAAAATACTAAACTGTTATAAAGGTTAATTTTTTGAACAATTCAGAAATGTGGAGATATTTAGAAATGTTTAGTTTACCTGCTGGTATCTCTTATAAAAAATGAATCGCAAAATGTGTTGGTAAGCGCATAATATCTCGAGGACGGCTGAACCGATTTCGATAATTCTTTTTTTATTATATTCCTTGAAGTACGAGGATGGTTTTTATGTAGAGAAAACGTAAATATGTACCACGGGCGAAACCGGGGCGGACCGCTAGTTATTTTATATATATTAATTTTATCGCGTTTCAATTTTTTTACTTATTTTGGACTATAACAAAAACTAGATTTATAAAATGTGTGTAACAAATTTTACTCGGAAGTACATACATAATACGGAATTGATATGTAATATCGTCTTGAAAAAAGTTTTGAAGACTTGCTATTTTTTTCTTTTAAAATACACATTTTTACTTTAAACTACCTACTGATAAATAGCATTTCTATAAGTCTACATACTTACGATCCTTTAAATGCCCTAACCCATAACATAATTTAACCCCTTCATAGCTACATACTTCAACAACATTTTCACAAAACTCCAAAGTTTTAAACGCCATATTTTAATACCCATTGTCCCCTTGAGCCAGATTACAATGTAAAACTTGTGACGACCCTTGAATTGATAATGAAGGGACATCGCGATAGTCACTTCGAAATAGTTCCGGTTTCCGTGTTCAATCACGTTTGACAAATGGCCCGAAACGGATGGATCTCATTTCCTTTGTGTTTACGATTGAAAAATGTATAAATTTTTGAATGGTTATGGTGGAATTGGATATTACGACTCGACTGCTACCAGTAGGTATAGGTATTCATCTGTATCTGTATCTGTATTTTAAAGCTGAAGCGTTTGTTTGTTTGTTTGGACGCGCTAATCTAAGGAAGTACTGGTCCGATTTGAAAAATTCTTTCGGTGTTAGATAACCCATTTATCAAGGAAGGCTATAGGCTATATATTATTATCATTAAGCTATAGGCTATAGACCAATTTTGTCTTGAATTTAACCCCTTATTGCATGAATTATTAAGGAGATGAAATAAAAATTATTTTTTTGCAAAAAAGTGTTTATTAGACCTTACATTATGAGATCAAATTGAGAAAAAAAATTATTTACTTATATTATAGAAAATATGAAACGGCGCCATATATGGACTCGTATGCAGTGTGTGTTGTATTTTTTCTGTCATATATGGCTTCGTATGCAATTAGAAAAAAGTAACTAATTAATAAAATAAAAATATATTCAGGACTAATTTCACACACATGGTTGCTAAGCCCCAAACTAAACTTAGGCTTGTATCCTGAATGCTAAGTCTATCAGTTGACTTACTACATATATTTTACATAAATCCTATCCTACTAATATTATAAATGCGAAAGTTTGTGAGGGTGGATGTATATTATGTATATGTTTGTTACTCTTTCACGCAAATACTACTGAACCGACTTCAATGAAATTTAGCACACATAATATAGAGGGTAACTTGGACTAACACATAGGATAGGTTTTATCCCGGAAATCCCACGGGAACGGGAACTATGCGGGGTTTTCTTTGAAAAAGCGGGCGAGGCCGCGGGCGAAATGTTAGTACTTTATATGGATACCTAAATAACACCCAGAATCACAACAAACTTATACTTCGTGAAATTGCTTAAAACAATTAAGTTTGTCATTATAACATAAAAAACACGTTATATTTTTCACATAATGTGAAGGAACGAAATTGGAACAGTATAGGCATAGCTGACGGGTGTTCTTCTTCCAAATTGGGTAATGACTATAATCCCATCAGATCGTACAGAATCAAAGTGAAAATCTAGATGTCTTGCAGGAGTTTTTCGTAGCTTTTTTGCGGCAATTGGCGAGTCAGGAATACTGAGGAGACTCCAGAGATGCCGATGTTCCTAAGTTTTTGAAAGACGACCACGTCTTTTGGTAATAAGAGCTTTCCCTGACTTTCGCATTTGCTCTGAAACGGCTAATTAAAAATCATACAGTAGCATATAGCATGAGTCTGTATTTATTGATGATGATATGATATTTACATGCTTAGCAGTAAGATAAAAGTGTCCAAGATCGATACTGGAACAATCAGTGAAAGTATCCTTCAATGCATACCAAGCCACATATGACATAATATATTTTGGACGGAATGCATACGAAGCCAAATATGACAGATTTGGAAAAGTACAAAAAAAACATGATTAAAGCAAAAAAACAACCAAACCAAATGTTTTACCTTATTTTAGAAAGACTAAAGAATGAAGTAATATTTTTTTTCATGGGTTTACTAACCTTTTTGATATTGAAATCTTAATTTGAAAATCACTGTTTTTTCCGCGCATCCAAACCGTCGCACGCGCTATACTAAATCTATAATATATCTGATGGATAACATTTACACTGTATAAATTAATTACGTTTCAATTCTCAATGTAATGCTGTTTAAGATGTAAGGTAGTTTTTTTAGATATTGTTTATAGTTAGCCTATAAAAAATTCATGAACTTCGTCGTCCATATATGGCTTTGTATGCGGTAAGGGGTTAAGGCGACAAGGAAGCAAAAATAGGGCATCTATAACATAAAGTAGCAGTTACTGTTAGGCCACAGATTAAAAATCTATTCATATTATGTCATGCTTCAGCCAGAATTGTTAACTTCCTAAACAAAATGCTTGTGTTTTCAACTGAAACAGCAAAACGCGGTTACAATAAAAATCACGATTCGCTTCAACAAACCGTCAAATTTCACTGTATTGTTGTTCGTCCAAATGTTTTCGTATAGTGTGCAAATGCTTGCATGATATTAGGTGACACAATAAGCTTGTAAGTGGGATCTTTTGTATATTTATATAACTAGGTCAAAACTTGGTGTTAATACGGAATATAAGCTACTTCTCGGCCAAATTTTATTTAAAACGGATCAGTTATTTTTGTGTGAAAGAGAAGCAATTATCCTCGTCATCTATGTACACAATATCTTACGATAAATTTACTATTAGGTAAGATGTTTTTATACTATTACTATATATCCCAGCAAACGTTCTGCCTCTTATCACTTATGGATATGAAAAATAGATGATGGCTGTATCTCAATTCTCAACCTACCCAAATACCTATCCAATAGGCACACAAAATTTCATAAAAATCGGTCCAGCCATTTCAAAGGAGTATGGTACATACATTGTGACACGAGAATTTTATATATCTAGAGATTATGTTTTTAAGGATCGTATACGTACTACGTGACACATTAAAGGGGAGAAAGGGGTCAACAACGATATTGTGCGAAGGGGCAAGGGACATTAACATCATTTTCTAGAAGGAATACTGATACATAATATATTATGACGTCACTTAAGGCTGCAGTCTAGCAAAATTGCGTTTTCAACAAGTTATTTGACAATTTTTTCCCGGCTAATGAAATGATAAACTGAATTTTTTTTTCTTGTTTATCAATTAGTGTTATATACGCAATGCGCGTGAATTTTTTCACATTTATAAAGTTACTTTAT
>CAJQZN010040614.1:0-17296 GCA_907164685.1 Colias eurytheme
AAAAAAGGGAAAACAAACATAAAATAACACAAAATAATAAGGAATTTACAGATTACAATAGTTATAAGTACACAAATGTATTATGTGTGTTGCGCACTGGCTGCAATTAGGCCCTGGCTCAGCATAATGTTGTGGGAGCAAGCTCCACAACGCTGATAATTCTGCCAGATACCCAGATGAATAGTTTGCGCCTCCAATCAAGTATGTATATATAAGTATAATAAAAATAGAATAATTAAGAATTTAAAGCAATAATAAATGTGTAATAATAATGATATACAAGCAGTAGAATAGATATATATTTGGTCAATTAAAATCAATATTTATATGTGGGTAAAAATAATACATTTATTCTGTTTCAGATACGCCTGTATATTTACTTTCGCCGCCCCCAATTTACGTCTTAGCCTGTGATCACCAATGAATATGAATAAAATTGCAAACTAAAGTTTACTTCTAACTAAACAATATTGTTAAACCTGCGACCTGTAAAAATATTTGTGTCGTGCTATCTTGTTCTTGTAACTAATAAATACATTACATATATTATGTATTATTGGCGCTTGAGTTACATTATTTAAATGATTCTCTACTCTACGATATGCAATAAACAATTTAACGCTTAAAATTTTTATAAAAACATAATATATTATTTTTACGATGTCTACAAAGTTACGAATTTTGCATTTGCTATTATTGGGATATAGGTAATGCTTTTACAATTAATTAAAAAAGGGATTTTTTTTGTGTATGTATTTGATTACATTGAACAATTATAATTGATTTATTTCAGTTTGATGCTAAAAATAACTGTTAATTATTACTAAAATCAGTACAATACTACGATTTTAATATACTTAATGATAAGTGATATTAGTGACTGTTATATGATATTTTATTACAAACTATGTACATTGGTTATTTTTTTTGTAAACAACCTTTTAAATTACGATACGAACAAGGATACGACACGAACACATATTTAATTACAATGTATTTTTTAAGTATGGCAATAATACTGACATATCTGATTTCCGGTGAGCCTTTTTGGTCTGTGTCGTCATTGCATTTAGTCGATAAAAACTCAGAAATATCGATTTTAAAATCGATTTGCTATAATTGTTACGACGTAATATTTTTAAAAGTACTATCAAAATTTAGCATCAGAAGTAAATAAAGACCATTTTTGATATATTATATTTTCTTATACTTCTTACTTCTTACTTTCACAGTGAAATATTTATAACAATAATTAGAAAAACATATTTTTCTTCAAAACAGAAGTTAAGGATTTATGACGATTAAAAGTTATAATTATTTGTGTTATTAAGCTTGTATTAGCACAATAACACGAATAATCAATTTTAATTAATAAGCACAAATAACTAAATTATTGTACATTTAATGGTTAGGAACGATTATTAGATAATTATATAATGTGCGGGTTCAAACCCTTAAATCAATAGGATAATAACCATTATATTATTTTTATTTTAATAATGTATCAAAGGTAAAATAATTTGTTTTATATAATATAAAAATGACATTTCAATAATCGATTCAAAATAGATTCGTATACAGTGCGACACAAAAGAGATGAAAATAAATGAGGGCGCCACCGTCGCTCATATAGCAACACTGATACTGCGACGCAAGCGATCTTGATACTATAGAATAAAAATCCAAAAATCTATATAATATAATCTAAAATAAATACCGCGATTTAAACCGTTATAATTGTTTCATTGTAGCAATAGTGTAAATTTAAGACAAAAATACATTAGTATTTTAATTGACCTACCTAGGTCAAATTTTACTTAAATGTATTTGGAATTAGTTATTTTATAAAAATCGGTCAAGTGTTTAGACTGCAGAGGCGCACATAGAATCAAACATACAAACAAACAAGCATACATGCAGCTCAAACACATTACCCTCTTTCTGGGTCCGTCGGGTAGAAAAAAAACAAGGCGATTTGAAAACTACATATTTTTATTTTTTTTTTGTAGATAAATTTTGTACTTTAATATAATTCATCAAAATCTAAATATTCTACTCCTTCAAAGGACTGATCATCACTCTGTTTCGAAGTACTGGCAAGAGGGTACGGGGCATCTTCAGTATCTGTAAATATGATACAGTAAATATGATTTTTTTTCTTATGGTTTGATTGATTAATAGATAGATAGCTGTATGAAAACAGTTATCACTATACTATGTAGTAAAATCTAAACTAGGTACTTTATTTGAGGCTGGTTGGATTGGATATAACTTCTTGACTCAAATTGTGCTGGTCGCACTATAAAAACTAGTTTTTGTTTACATACAAATAACCTCAAATTAAATTGCGAAAACGTAATAATCGCCATACATACATACATTAAACACTCGTCACTAATGGAATATTCTATTTTACGTAGTACTGAGCAAAAATAAATGGAATCTCACCGGTATATTCTGCTGTACGTTTGTAAACGTTTTCCAAATCAGTCAATAAATTTCCAGCTTGAAATTCGGACAAACACCGAATAAAAACTTTATACACCACATCACGGACACCGCTACGTTTAACCTTTTTCATGATGTCTCCTTTTTTATTTAAATTTCTTGTTCTAAATAACAATTTTATCTCAATAATTCTCCACTTCACGAAAAAAACAACAAATTTTTATTCAACTTGACAGCTACATTGCCAATTCAGGGTTGCCAGGTAATGAAAAACGAATTAGTTCCAAAATAATTAATTTCATCTCTTTTATGTCGTACTATACAGATACTGGTAACATACACAGAGAACAACGCAACGCGTCGTCCCACAGATACTGTCATGGCGTCGATGTAGCATAGAAAAATAAAATCATTCTGCTGATAATCAAAGTCAAGTAATCTGTGGTGTTCGCAATGAGTAATAACACATTTTATTGTTCATTTGTTAGCATACATTATATTATCTGTGAATGCGGAGATACATTTCCCACGGAAGACGCATTGAAGGAACATTTGGAAAAAGATCATACGAAAATCGAAAGAAATGAATACAAATGCGATACGGTAAGCTATGACTGTAATTTGGAAAAGAAATTGCTATTTTGTATCGTTACCGCCAACTGCCAAATTTTAGTAATGCGTATTTTTTATCAAGTTTACATATTTTAATTGCAAAGTGCAGTTTTTAACTATTTTTATCTTGCCAAGGTCTATAATTGTATTATCGCTTGGTAGGTAGGTTAGATAAAATTTATTGTCAATTTGGCGGGATAACCTAAAAATTGCTTCTATTTATTTTATCCAAAATGTTGAGCGTGATAACTCATAACGGTAATTAGTGACGTTAATGAGCTTATTTTCATGAAATTTTAAGTGTTTAACTAACGATTCTTACTAATAACTCTTAATAAAGTTGTTTAAAAATATTTTTTTATTTTGTAAACTACAATAATTATTACAGGTCAGTAAGGGTCAAATTTTGATCATTCAAATTTTGTCAAAAATTTACTAAGCTATTTCGGCTTTTACATGTTTTATTATTTTTAATTTTTATCTCATTTGCATTTTGCTAAATCTGTCACAATAACATAAAATAAATTAGTTCCTTTTAATTAATATCAAATACAGGCAAATTCAACAATTTTGTGTTAAACTTAAACTTTGTTTACATTACAATGTTTAAGTTACACTACAGTACACAATATAAAGACAATTATATATTTATTGTTTATTTTTCAGTGCGACAAAGTGTTTTCAACTGAGAAAGCGTGCGTCCTGCACCAGAGAGTGCATGTCGCGCCGCGCGTTAAACGTGTACGCACGATACAAGAGATACGAGATCGGAAGAAGTATTATAACATGAAGAATATTGTGTGCGAGGTGTGCGGGAAGAGATATGCTGTGAGTATGAGTGTTCTAAGATTCATAACTAGCTGTGCCCTGTGGTTTCACCCGCATTGCTCCGCTCCTGTTGGTCTTAGCGTGATGATATATAGCCTATAGCCTTCCTCGATAAATGGGCTATCTAACACGGAAAGAATTTCTCTTTTTTTTTTTGAAGTAAAACTTCTTTAGGCGCGACTAGGGAGTAACTCAGATTTATTTTCTGACGGAAGTAACGCTTACTATAGTCTGCGTAGTTTCCGCCATTTAAAAATAATAATTCTGATTGGTTGTAAGTATATGTCATATACTACACGCTTCTTGACTTATACGCCAGCTAGTGGCAAATATCATAATCAATTAGGATTATTTATTTTCAAATTTTCAAACGGATCAATTGTGAATAGCAAAGTGAATGAAAAATTCAACAGTTTTAAAAACATTATTTTAAATTGCAAAATTTTTTGAAAATCTCTAAATATACTTGTTTATTTATTACTTTTAAAATAAGTAAATTAAAAATAAAAATAAACATGTTGCGGATTATAATCAATCTATTTTAAATATTGCTGAAGACAAAGTAGTATCCATAGCAACAGATATGTATATAGGTTGTCATTCAGTTGAACAAGAAGCATATATACGCCAACAATTTCATAAAATGTCAGTTATTGATACAGGAGGATCGCCTTATGAAATCATATTAGTTCTTAACAAATTTTACATTATTACAACCAATATTGATGTATCTGATGGCTTAGCCAACGGTTGTGTTGGAAAGTTAGTGTATATTGAACGTGATGACAGTGATAACATCATACGCTTATGGCTTGAGTTTCCTGGTAAGATAGGAGAGAAAATTAGGAAAAAAGCTGCCCATCATATTCAAACTCTAAACATTAGTAGAACAGCAGTCCCAATTTTACGAAGATCGTCATCTGTACCAATGAATAGAAATAAGACAATATTTGCAAAGAGAAATCACTTTCCATTAGTATCTGCTTGTGCGCTTACAATACATAAGTCTCAAGGTGGTACTTTTGATCAAATCGTTTATGAATACAATAAAAGTCACAGTCAGCAGCTGTTATATGTAGCATTATCACGAGTAACTGATATAAATGGATTGTTCATTGTCTCAAACACCGATGACAACAAATTTTATCATGGAAGAAAGCGTCCAGGGGGAATAGTTGATTTACAGTGTGAATTTGAAAGACTTTCAAATTCTCGCCTAATAACACAACAGGAAGAATTAAATAACCTTGTAAATGAGAGTAACATTACACTATTTTCCTTCAACTGCCAAAGTTTACGTGCTCATGTTTCTGATCTGAATGATAAAGTATTAAAAAGGTCCACATTGCTGTTATTTTCCGAAACTTGGATGAAAAATGACGAACAAATTCTTATTGAAAATTTTTATTGCGTTACCCAATACAAACGACCCAACTCAACTGCTGGTGGAGTAGCTGTATATCATTCATCTACAGATACACTGAACAATGTAACACCAATTCAAAATATTTCACCAACTATATTATCACAAATTTCCGATGAGGTTTCACAAATTGGTGACATCGCCTTGGTTCGATGTGTTAATACGAACGACCAACCTGTGATTATCGTTGTTATTTATATTTCTACAAATACTAGCCTGACAAATATCATAAAATTTATTCATCAGCAATTACTTCACTTCACAATTGACAACATTTCAAAATTTTAAGCTACTTATTTTTTTATTTTAATGAAAACTAGATCAAAAATTATTATACACGTATTTTTTGCTTTTTCTAAATTTGGAAGTTTTCATTCATCTTTTTGAGTTTTAAAATCATCTCATTCTAAAATGTCGTAAGCGCCAAATGACGTCATACATACGGAGGAATACATTTTGTCCTTTGCCACATACCTAGTTTAAATTAAAAAAAAATCTTGACAGTTTACATTTTGGCACATTTGTCACTTTGATTCGCCAAGCTTTGTAAATATTGTTATTTGTTATTTGCTGATCCAAATTTTAAACAAAAGAAACTTATTCACAAATACTGATGATGATGACTTCATGCAGGATTTGTTAAGGGGTGCTGAAAATTTCTGGGAAACAAATATACTATCCCAAAAACGTTGGAAAGTGTTAAATAAATACAACTTTTAGTAAGTAAACAAAGTCTTTTATTTCAAGAAAATTATGAACACTATAGGCACTATTTGTATAATATAAATGAATTAGTCCAACTCCAATCAAATAAATATCACGCTAATGAGATTAAATTAGAAAACCAAAACACAATAACACGATATAAAGTTTGTTTACATGAATAATTCACAAAAATGACATTAATATGAAATTTGACACATGCCATAACCTGTAAATGTCAGTGATAGTTTTTTTTTAACTTTTTTTAAATTAGGCTAAGGCGCATTTTTATTCCTCCGTATGTATGACGTCATCATCACATTTATCGTTTTTATTTAATTTCTCTTAAAATATGCGATTAAAAAATGAAATAAACTTTTTTCTGTAATCGCAAGAGCAAAATAAAGAAACGGTTTTTTTCTTTCATGGCCTTATAAAAAATGAAATGTTGTCAATTGAAGGTTCTCGACTTTTAAATAGTAATTATCATGAATTACCGATGATTCTAACTGGAGATTTTAATGTTAATTTTCGCTCTCAGGAATCTCAGCCGTTAATTGATTTTTTAGAAGAAAAATTTGATTTATCTATGAATACTTCTCGACTTCATTCAACAACGCGTTTCGGTACAACGATAGATGCTGTATTTTCAAGAAAAGTAGCAAATTTAGAGAGTAAAATTTATGTTTCACATTATAGTTACCACAAACCTATAATTTCGTACGTAAGAAATTATGATGACATTCAATTACCTGTTTCGAATGAATAATATTAATATAACATTTAAATAATCTTTGTAAAGCACATGAATAATAAATATAATTAAATTATAATATAATATTTATTTATTTAAGTTAATATTTAATCATTTCAGTGATATATGTCGTCAACGCCAAAGAAGTTTTACTTCAATCGCGCGTAAAGGTTACACGCACACACTTTTTTTTTTTTTTTGTGTGGTGTCTCTCAATGTTAGCCAGAAGGGCTTCTACATTTTAACGCGGACGCGGGGGTGAACTGAAGGTTCACCCTGGTAGCGACATGCACAAGGGCGTCCCCCCGCCACGGGGACCACGAACCTCGGCTTGAGCTGTCGCTTGAGTGGAGGAGGCCAGAAGGGCCCTAATCGGACGGGCAGAATTTCTCAAATCGGACCAGTAGTTCCTGAGATTAGTGCATTCAAACAAACAAACTCTTCAGCTATATAATATTAGTATAGATTAATTACTAGAAACTTTTATACTATAGTTTTTAGTTAATCATAACAAACATGTCTTGCCACATTATATTGTAAGTACTAAGTATCATAGTTTAATTAAAAAAAATTGTCTGTCTGTGAAGTCTGTTTACTGACGATAGTTGAACGTGACAACGTCCGATTGTGCTTCTTTGTCGCTCGTTCCGCGCTCTCGCTCGCACTTCAAGCCTTACATGGAACACCTCAGAGCGAGGTAACGCCGCATGACTCATGTTTTTTCGTGCGTGCAGCCGGCTCTATCGAATTATAAGACGTTGTCACTTCAAAAATATGTATAGTATTCTTAATAAATTTCAGTCAAACGCAGCGCTACGCTACCATCAAAGGGTGCACACGGGCGAGAGGCCCTACCAGTGTTCGCTCTGCCCTAAGAACTTCACTATGCCACTGTTTTTACAGGTAAATCTATATTTCTAAATAAATACAATTTTATATTAATCATATAGGCCATCATTTGGAACAGTTGATTAAAGTAAACATTTGATAATTCATAATATACATACCTTGAAAATAGATTTTGTCAAAAATGTATTGTTTCTATAAGTTTGAAGCATGTTAGTAATTTTTTGAAGGATATTTTTCTTATTAGAAACACCTGCATTTGTAGTCAATATAGGTTGTGTTTGTGTTTTAAAAATAAGGGCTTAGGTGATTGGATAGGGTCATTGATACAATCACCTGTATGTTTGAATGTAACTGACTCTTAAGATTAAATTTTGACCCACTTTAAACATATAGATTTCACACTTTGTACACTTATCAAGGACTAGCTGCGCCCCGTGGTTACACCCGCATTTCTCCGCTCCTGTTGTTCTTAGCGTGATGATATATAGCCTATAGCCTTCCTCGATAAACGGGCTATCTAACACCGAAAGAATTTTGCAAATTGGACCAGTAGTTCCCGAGATTAGCACGTTCAAACAAACAAACTCTTCAGCTGTATAATATAAGTATAGATTAATACAGACGCGGGAAGCGTCTTTGCTTTATACTATGTAGTGATAATACATATTACATTTTAATTCTATAGTTTTTAAGTTGTTTATTGATGTGAAACTTCTTTATCGGGGTTGGACAAAAATTTAGTGTAACAATCTTTCGTTACGCCGTACGCGTGACATTTTTGCGTTACGCCATACTCGTGACATTTTTAAGGTCATAAAGAAGTTTCACTTCTTACGTGTGTACACTAGTACACGCACACTTTTTTTTATATATACATATTTATAATAACTAATGATTATTGGCTAATTAATTATCTAATATATAACAGATCCACATGAGAACGCACACAGGTGAGAGGCCCTACCAGTGTCCGCACTGCCCGAAGGCCTTTAGCAATAAGGCTGCTCTGTTGAGACATGATCGGGTGAGTTTATTCAAATTTAAAATTTAATAATTTTTAGTAATATTTAAATAATTTTTTATATTTAAGTAATTTAATTTTTTTCCTCTAAATTTTAATTGTGATTCAAAGAATCTTATATATCTTATCTTATATATAAAAATGAATCGCAAAATGTGTTGGTAAGCGCATAACTCGAGAACGGCTGAACCGATTTCGATAATTATTTTTTTATTATATTCCTTGAAGTACGAGGATGGTTATTATGTAGAGAAAACGCAAATATGTACCACGGGCGAAGCCGGGGCGGACCGCTAGTTATTAATAAATATTTAATATTACAGGTACACACCGGTATAAAACCATACCAATGTCCGCAGTGTGGTAAAACATTCACACAGTCGAATTCAATGAAACTTCACGTCAAAACTGTACATTTGAAAATGCCTGCACCTTACAAGAGTAAGAATAGGAAGAATAAGGAGGCTATGCGTAGAGGTGAGTTTTATGTAAATTAACTAGCTTTCCGCCCGCGGATTTGCCCGCGTTTTCAAAGAAAATCTATGTGAGATTTTCTTTGAAAACGCGTTCCTGTGGGAGTATTTGTGTGAAAGAGTAACAGAGATAAGCCAGATGCTATCTTATAAATATTACATCTATATCTTAATATATATAAATCTCGTGTCACAATGTGGACAATGACAATCCTCAATGGACTCCTAAACCACTTAACCGATTATAATAAAATTCGCACACCATGTGCAGTTCGATCCAACTTGAGAGATAGGATAGTTTAAACATGTAGGTACCACGGGCGAAGCCGGGGCGGACCACTGGTGAAATATAGAAATTGATGGTTTTAAAACGCGATTTATTCGTCCCTGTGATGTCATGACATGAGGAATAAACCGCGTTTAAAATCCAATAAACTCAAGCTCACACTTTATTTATTCAATACTACCTTTTTGCGCCCGCGGCTTTGCCCGCGTTTTCAAAGAAAATCTCACATAGATCCCGTTCCTGTGGGAGTTTTTTTCGTGAAAGAGTAACCAGGCGCAATCTTATAAATATTACATATGTATATTTGCATTAAAAGTATGATAAACATTATAGAAGTGAAGCTTCATTAGTGTGAAGCGACTATTTTTGTATCCTTAAATCTTGCCAAAGAAGTTTCACTTCTGACACATGTGCTCGGCACATACGTTCTTTTTAGAAATAACTAGCTGCGC
The DNA here is from genome assembly GCA_907164685.1 of Colias eurytheme. Classification (NCBI taxonomy): domain Eukaryota; kingdom Metazoa; phylum Arthropoda; class Insecta; order Lepidoptera; family Pieridae; genus Colias; species Colias eurytheme. The sequence goes on from CAJQZN010040614.1 coordinate 9,849, forward strand.
TCCGCGGTTTCACCCGCATTGCTTCGCTCCTGTTGGTCTTAGCGAGATGATATATAGCCTATAGCCTTCCTCGATAAATGGGCTATCTAACACCGAAATAATTTTTCAAATCGGACCAGTAGTTCCTGAGATTAGCGCGTTCAAACAAACTCTTCAGCTTTATAATATTTGTATAGATGTATATTCTTGAATTGAAATTTTATTGAATTGAAAAATTAGCCCTTGCAAAGATAAATTTACAATTTCCACACTTTAAAATTATATTTATTTCAATACAGGTATGAACGTCGAAGTTAAAATCGAATCGGCAATGTACCAACCGCCGATTAAGACGGAACTTGAAGTGTATGAAGACGGCACGATATACGAAACAGGCGTCGAAGAGATATACGAGGAGGTATGTTTGAGTTCCAACTCAAACTCAGATGTGCACTTTCAAGTAAATATTTTGTTAATCATAAATTAAAAATAGCTTTTCCGGGCTTTTTTTTGTGTGCAACACCTAGCACTTATATAGTTTTAACCGCATTGCTCCACTCCTGTTGGTCGTAGGGTGATGCTATATTATAGCCTATAGCCTTCCTCGATAAATGGGCTATCTAACAGACAGAATTTTTCAAATCGGACCAGTAGTTCGCGAGATTAGCGCGTTCAAACAAACAAACTTACAAACTCTTCAAATCTTCACCTTTATAACATTAGTATAGATAAAAATAATTTATTAGGAAAAATTCGATCGTGATATATTTCTAAAATTTACATTTATAAAGCATTTGAATGCCATGAAGCACTCAAATATCAAACTCAAGTTATTCATATAATAAAAAAACTTTCAGGTACCCATTCTATCTGCTGGTGAATTTTACGAGCAAGTGAAAGTGGAAGGTGATGAAATACTAATGTATGAACAGGAAGTCGAAGAACCAGAGGTTTTGTACGAGGAAGTGTATGAAATCGAGCAAGTGTAGTGTTTAAAGTGTAGTGTGTAGTGATAAAAGTGACCTAAAGTAAAAGGGATAAAGTGGGGCGGTCAAAGTGATGTTAGTTTGGTCAAAGTATTGATGGTTTGTTCAAAGTATTGATGGTTTGGTTAATGTTTTGGTAAAATACTAATGGTTTGGTTAAAGTGTTGGTAAAGTATCAATACTTTGGTCAAAGTGGTAGTATAAGTGCTTATTCTTTGGTCAAAGTGTTTGTATAAGCGCTTATTCTTTGGTCAAAGTGTTTGTATAAGCATTAATTCTTTGGTTTAAGTATTGGTATAATTGAAAATAAAATTATAATTATATTATTACTTTGGTCAAAGTAAAGTATCAATGATTTGGTCAAACTGTCAGTATATTGTTAATTTGACCGTTGTATACTTGTATCAGGCTCATGTTTTTATCGAATATGCTGAATTGGTCAAACTTTCGGTAATAATGCTTATTATATTAATATCAACGGCTTGGTATATTGGAACATTGTTATTTTGACCATAATATTTAAAAATAACTAATGTATTGACTAAAGTGTATAAAGTTGATAGTATGGTCAAATCTATAGTGAAAGTATTTTATAATGATGATTTGACCAAAGTGGTATAATACAGAATTTGGTCAAAGTGTTGGTAAAAATTATATCGGTCAAATTTAATTTTTTATGTAAAATATGATGAATTTATTTTGTATTTTGAGTGAGAGATCCAAAGCCGATTTAAGTATCTCAAATTAGTTTAAAAGTTAAATTAATTATTACTGGTATTATAATACATAATAACAGTTCCTTCAACTCTTTGGTTTTTTTGTAGTTATGTTTACCAAATTTGCCTGACCCGATAATAATTATATGTTGATATATGATCTATCATCTAGTGAAAATACATCATTTTTGTCACATCTTTTTAATATATTTGTTAATTAGTAAAAATAAAATTTTACATTTTAAAAGCCTTATGTATTTTAATAGACAATAAACGGAGTTGGTATAACAAAAAAAATGTATGCGTGTACTAGAGTACACACGTAAGAAGTGAAACTTCTTTATGACCTTAAAAATGTCACGAGTATGGCGTAACGCAAAAATGTCACGCGTACGGCGTAACGCAAAAATGTCACACGTACGGGGTAACGCAAACATGTTACACTAAATTTTTGTCCAACCCCGATAAAGAAGTTTCACTTCAAAATTTGTTCCTGTGTTGATGAAAATATTTTGTATGGACTATGTGTCCTGAGGCTTTAAAACGGGATTTAAACCCGGTTAAATGTGGAAAAAATGAAATTCTAAATCGAAAAAATATTTGAAAAAGCTGTTGTTAGTTTTTAAAATCACAATGTGTAATATAACTGTATAATATAGATAAATAAATGAACAGAATGGATCTAGTGTTTTATTTATTACCTATTTATGAAAATAGACTTAAGTTTTTCGTAATAAGTTGCCTAAGTTACTAGTTTATCTAACATGAAAACAGTCTGGTAGTACAATTTTTATCAAAATCGATACAGCTGTTTTGGAGGTTGGTACCAATCTTACACAGATCGCGGACGATTCCGAGGGCAAAAGCAAGTATTTCTATATCTCCTATGTCAATATAAATAAGCTACAACATTCAAACTCATACATTTATATTTATTCAATTAGACTACTAGACTAGAGTAGATAATTTTTGAAACAAAAAAAAATCGCAGTCGGATGAAACCCATTAGAAAAGGAGAGGAATATGATGAAAATTAAAGGAAAAATAAATTACGGTCAATCCGAGTTCGGGAAAAGGGAGGGGGGAGCTTTTAAGAGAAAAAAATGGTTTCTCTTGATTTCCGACAAAACTACAAGTCCTACGGAAAAAAGTTCAATGGCAAAGTTGTAGATAATAAAAAGATCTACAACTTTGTATTGACAATTTTTTCACATATCCTCAAAATTTAGGTGAAAAATTCAAAAAACCAAGTTTTTGGTTTTTTATTTTTAACTACTTCAAAATTTATTTATTTTCTACGAAATTTGGTGGAAACTTGCTTTATTATGTCCCAAATACACTGTAATTTATTTGACTGAAAAAATTTATTTTTTCGCCTTATTTTGAATTAATACCAAAAAAAACAACCTAATTTTCAATCGAAAAGTCACCCGTCAAAATATCAGCTTTTTTCAAAAACTTGGGGAGCCTTTTATTCATTGAAATCTCTACTTTCATATGGTGTAAAAAAAATAAACATTACCATAGTAAATGTTCTCAGAAAATGCATACAAACAGTGTGAAAATGAGCTTTTACTAAATCAGGCACACTTCTCAAACTACCTGAAATGTTTTTATCGACATCATTTTGCTTTTGAATATGCTGTAAAATATTATACTTAGAACAGATAATTTTTTTTCTTTTGAAATATTACCGAAAAGCCGATACAAGAGAAGATATAGAGTTCGAGATATATTTTGACGGGTGACTTTTCGATTGAAAATTAGGTTGTTTTTTTTGGTATTAATTCAAAATAAGGCGAAAAAATAAATATTTTCAATCAAATAAATTACAGTGTATTTGGGACATAATAAAGCAAGTTTCTACCAAATGTCGTAGAAAAAAAATAAATTTTGAAGTAGTTAAAAATAAAAAACCAAAAACTTGGTTTTTTGAATTTTTCACCTAAATTTTGAGGTTATGTGAAAAAATTGTCAATACAAAAGTTGTAGATTTTTTTATTACCTACAACTTTGCCATTGAACTTTTTTCCGTAGGACTTGTAGTTTTGTCGGAAATCGAGAGAAACCATTTTTTTCTCTTAAAAGCTCCCCCCTCCCACTTCCCGAACTCGGATTGACCGTAATTTATTTTTCCTTTAATTTTCATCATATTCCCCTCCTTTTCTAATGGGTTTCATCCGACTGCGATTTTTTTGCACTTTTTATTATTTTTAAAGGGATCTACCCCAGTGTATACTTCTAGAAGCACTTTTGAATCGTCATTACATATTTTTAACATTTACAACCGATTCGGAAAGCAGTAGCAGTAGCAGTCCCACTGTTGGTATACTAAGCGCGAAGGGACTTGTAGTTTTGCATGCACTGATCTCGTATAAAATAAAATTCTTAAACAACAAAATTACATCAAAAAATTTTTCCTGAAAATCCCTTCTATAGCTTCGCGCAGCCGGCATATACCGCTTCGCTATTGTGAGCATTTTGTTTATGAAAACATAACATAATCATAAACGATAGGTGACGTGCTGGTAGCAAAGCTGGGCGGGTTGCTTATCAGGTTGTACACATAAGAGGTTTAAGAATTCATTTATTTGAAAAAACTGCGTATGGAATTTTAAAAGTATTTTTTACATACTCAGCGTATGCAAAACTATAACTTCCTTTGAGCTTAGTATACCAACAGTGGGACATCCTGTATATTTTGTTTGCATTAAGTACTCAAAAACGACTGGTCGGATTTGTAATTAAAATTATTATTACATAACCTAAATTGATAATTCATAACAATGAATAAAATGTAATGAATCTCTCCCTAAACTTTACTTCTGTATGACGTCCCTAGATGCACCATTAAATGTGAAACGAATGATCGTTTAGAATTTAGATCGATGTTTGAAACGAACGACATGTAAACTATGTGTTGGCAGCTGTTTGATGAACCTTTCTAGTTTCTAGTTCTGCAAATTAGATGAATGCATGATCGTCTAGATCGGTTGCTGTCATGCAAAGACTTAGAGCGTTTTAAAGTTTAAACACTATACTCAGGCGGGACGCGAAATGTATGATTTGATATTTTTCGATTCTCATTCAGCAAGACAATTCGATACATTTAGCCTAGGGACTATTTAGTTTATTCACCACGGGCCTAGAAAGCAGTTACTATAGAGAAAAGTTGGTAAGAAATTCTGCAGTTGCTGTTTTTGCTTTGCGACGCTAGCGCCAATTTGGAGAGATTTGGAACTATTATTTACTAAAATTTTATCAGCTGTTTCCTTAATAAAGAGTTCTCTTTTCCTCCAACTATTGTATCGTAGAATAACAGCTACGGATACCTACTATTATAAATGCGAAAGAATCAGTCTGTAACGCCCAAATTAGTGAAGCAATTGAAATGAAATGTGGTGTAGATATAGGTTGCGAAATCACAGACTTTCTTCTCAAAAATTTAAACTTCAAAGCGTTGTAGAGGATGGTAAATGGTAATAAATAATTTGTACTATGTTTTTTGGGCGATAACATGAAGCTGATTCATTTTAAATAAAAAGATTTATAGGATTTAAAATATTGGCAATTGTAAGATCAGTTGGCGGGATTCGAACCTGCGTCATTCGCCTTACCGTTAGGCGAATTCATCCTTCGTTAGTTCTTAAAAATTACAATTTAACTAGGAGGGTAAATACTTAGGGTGAATAAAATAAAACACAGTATTAATAAAATTACACGTTTATTACCTACAGGTCGGTGGTAAATAAAACAAAAATGTTTAATCCTGCCAACTATCAATTTTTACAATCTTACACAATTCTAAATTTACGTCTACGAATTACGGCTCATGTCAAGCGTACATGGCAGTGTCAAAAAATGGCGGGAAAATTCTTATGCCATAGTTTTTTTTTTAATTTTGCAAAATGAACAAAAAAAATACTTGTAAAAAGTTTAGTTCGGTCTGAATTGGAGTTGAATAATATCAATGTATTAAATTCAATTTAGCCTAATTTTAGGTATTTTTGCCCTTTATAAAGTAGGTATCATATTGATATTTCTGCTCGTTTTCCCTAACTTTATACTTAATCATTTAAAATTTCAAATATACAACGACAAATAATCGTTCAAAATTGAATATGTACCAAGTACAATTGAAATGTTTTTTTTTTTAATTTTTTATTTTTTTTTATTGTGTGATAGGGAAGCGCTTGACCACGATCTCGCCTGATGGTAAGCTGAGATGTGGCCTATGATGGAGCGCGCTTCCCTAGAAGGTACCCGTTCACTCTTCGCTTGAAGAGTGAACGGGTAATAAACGCTATTTTTGCTATTAAAAAAAAGTTTAAATTTGGCGCTAAATTATCCCGCCAAATCTAACGATGACATAAGAACAGCCAAATCATACGCAATTTTTCCGTAAAAAAACAATGTTTTATTATTATTACCTTATAAATAAATGATGTGTCCGAATATTGCTTTTATTTGTTGGACTTAAAATAATATTGCACTTATTTTAATTTTTAAGCTGTGAGGTACTGTTATCTCACTCTTACATGATTTTCACTCAAATGTTGCTATTAAAAATAATAATATTATAACTAACGTGTAGACATATTGTTATGACTAGTTTACACGAGCGAATATAATAATAGTTAAAATAGAGAAAATAAAAAATTATTCCAAAATAAATGTCAATATTCTTTTTGTTACATATTTTATATATTAAATCAGTCAACTTGAGTTTATTTTGTTGTTTATTTTTCAGTGAAAAAGAAGAAAAATTTTCTTTATACTAAAGCTGAAAATGTAATAATATGTTAATACTTAATTTTTGAAGTGAAACTTCTTTATCGGGGTTGGAAAAAAATTTAGTGTAACATTTTTTCGTTACGCGCCATCTTTTTCTTATCCCTACCACGCGTGATTCTACGTATTTCTGTAAAGTTGCATATAGTAAATTATTTTTTGAAAAATAAGGTCATAAATAAGTTTCACTTGTTACGTGTGTACACTAGTACACGCACCCATGTTTTTCTATGTTCTTTCTTTAGTAAATTAAATCTTGTTTGCTTATATGTAGTTCTTTTTAAACATTTTAAAATCGTTTACATGACCGATATTTTAAAGTTCATTTTCATGAAAAACATCAAAATTATAGTTGTATTTCGCTCGTGCATTCTATCCGTTGAAAAATTCGAAAGATTCATAATATTTACAAAAAGATGTTGCAAAAGATTAAAATCTAAATAGCATTATCACTAACACTGTTTATTGCTTATATTAATTATATCTAGATATTATAAATTCATTTATATGGATGCGACGTCATTAGAAAAAAGGATACTTATTATTACTTAGCTTTAGAAGTTTTAAATGCTACAAATTAGGTACAAACATATGAAAATTCTTAGGGGGTCGTTCTAGGATCTATTCTGGGACCGTTGCTATTCCTTTTATATAACGTTGACGCTATCAACTTATACTAAAATAAAGTATATTAGCGATACTAAATTATGTTTAAATCGCATTTTTATAGCCAATTAAATATAAATAACAGATAAATACGTACGTACACGCTTTGTTCTAGTAAAAAACTGAATCTAAGTCACAACACTTAGAAAAATAATAATTGATGTATGTCATGTTTTATTTATTTTTCTCGTACGAGAAGCTTGTTCTTTATAATCAATCATACATTTATTTTTTGTATAAAAAAAAAATAAATAAACATGACGCACATAGAAAAACCTACCTAAATATTTTTTGGTGTTATAGTAATTAT
>CAJQZN010040615.1:0-32141 GCA_907164685.1 Colias eurytheme
TATAATTATGGGCAATCTGCTGTTTATTTGCGATTTTGCAAATGTTACCATATAATTCTAGAAACAAATTATTAATGAATATTGAGTATCCCTACTAGATAAATGAGTTAATTACCAAAGAAGTTTAGTTTTTAAGTGAATTTTTCTTTCGTCTAGTAATATAAATAAAAAATTGGTTGTCTGTAAAGTCGGTTTACTGATGATAGTTGAACGTGACAACGTCCGATTGTGCTTCTTTGTCGCTCGTTCCGCGCTCTCGCTCGCACTTCAAGCCTTACATGGAACGCCTCAGAGCGAGGTAACGCCGCATGAGTCATGTTTTTTCGTACGTGCAGCCGGCTTTATCGAATTATAAGACGTTGTCACGTCAAACATCCTCTATTCTTAATTCCCATACAGTAATCAAAAACTGCCATACCTATGTACTGCCAGATGTAGAGCAACGGCAGCCAACAGCACAACTCCGATGGTATTCTGCTTGGGTCTGCGGAGCACTGTATAGATTCCCCATAGAACGAGCGGTAGGCTCACTCCGAGAATCGCCGGCATACCCTCCGTTATGTACCAGTACCTGTGAATAAAGTTTATGTTAGTGGTAAATAATATTATTGAAGTGAAAACTTCTTTAGCGGCGTTGGGTATAAAATCTTAAACTCGCGTCAGGACACGTTACCTGATCGAAAAAGCGTAAGATGGATACCATTCCGATATATCAAACATGCTCAGCGTTAATAATCAAGTTTTCACTTCTGCCGGCACTCCCGGAGTGCAACCCATCTTTTTTTTTATAGAAATGAGTCATGAAGAACTAATAAAGGTACTTTTAATGGTCAATTATATAATTTGTCACTTGCATTGCAAAGAAAATATTACTTTTTAAGCTTTTTTCTGAATATTTTTTTAAAGTCAGCCCTTTAAATGACAAAAAAGAGTATTATCAATCACAAATGTTAATCTATCAATAAAATAATATGCAAAATTAATTACAATAATTACAAATATTTATTCAACATGAAATTTGGATACAAACCATGGATGAGTTCCATAGTAAGACGAAACATCATGCAGTATATTGTATTTAAAGAATTCCCAAGGAGTGATGATCAGCTCTCCATAGTAGTAAGAATCCAAAGCTACAAGACTGCCTCCGCCTATGATGCTAAAATATAAAATATATGTTAATAAAAATTCATTAATATTTAATATTATATGAGAAAGGGTAAACAAAGAGCCACATCATGAAAATCGTGTTATAACTCTAATGAATATGCTCATGTGTGTGGCAATGCAGAAAAGCAAACATTAATTAATTTACCATATCAGAATAGACGCACAATCATATAAAAATTATAATCATATAATAATACACATTCGCAAAATATATTACAAAAATACTTCATGTAATACATAAAATATCAGTTAAAAAAAGAGTCAATTATGAATGCAGTCCTTACAAAGTAACAATACTTTTGGAAATGTGAATAGAAACACATATTACCTGATGGGCAAATATTTCTGTAAGATCAGCCATTTTCCTTGGTTTGTGGTGAAGAGGTTGTATAATCCCAGAACAAGCCAAATTGGAGCAGAGGTGGGGCGAATAAACACAGATATCACTGCCAGCCACACCCAACTGTTGTCCTCTGAAAATATCATGAAAATAAGGAACTGCCATAGAAGTGTAGTACATATTTCTTTATGTGATAGGATTGAATCAAGAAATGTAAAGATAGGATAAAACCATTTTTTTTCCTTAAATACCAGGCAAAACTTCAAACACAATGTAAATAAATAATCTTGTTTACATAACAGTTTCTTAAATCCTCATTTAATGGAACAGGATAAATAACCTTTATCGTAATATCCCATTTTTCCTGCTTTGAACGGGAACACAGATAAGCCAATAATTACGAGGACAGTTTCCACTGTCTGTAGCAATGTTCTATTAGCTGTGTAGAACCAAAACCATGAAGTGAGGATAAGGAAAAGGGCCCATTTCCTGCTTCCTGTCCATTTGTAAAATCTGTAGTCGGCCACCGCACTCAATGTGGCTTGGAAGACCCGTGGAAGTAAAATCTAAAAGGAAAATTTATATATGTAAAAAATGCTAACATTAACAAAATGTGTAAAACAGCATAGATAATAAAATACACAAATTGTAAAATGCAGAAAATCTTACCACAGCTTCAGGGTAATCGAGGCCGGTGAATTTAAGTATAGCATAGAGCGCAGATACAATGCCCGGGTATAGGAAGCTTCGAATTCCCTTCTTCCATTCCCAAGTCAAGTATCCATAGCCAAAAACATGTTTGTGGGCCACTTCCAAGGTCTGCCAATATTCATCAGGTACAAACCAAGTCTGCACTAGAAATATTGACGCTAACCTCACTGTTAATATCATTAAGAAGACCTGGAGCGGCCTCAGGCCCTTTGCCAAAGCCATTCTCCCGCCTAAAACAAGTTACACCCAATCAGCTATAAATAGGAAAATGGTATGTTACTATGTATTCGAAATTCTGGTTTTCTTCATAAATTATACAAAACGCAAAGAAAATGTTAACATAACATTCCTATGGGAATGTTATAAATAGACGCTATCAGACAAAAATAAGCCATCCGAAATGAGTGTCAACTGCCGCGTCCCTTTTTCTGGGCAGGAAAGTTGAATGAATGATGAATTTCTCTAAACTATCGATGTTGTATTACAAGAACTAATATTGTTATATCGTATTATTTTTCAACATTTATTCATATTTTAATTCCAATTCATTATTTTCACATTATTTGATGTACTAACCTCACCACAAATAACACCGCCGCCGTAAAGTACTCCACTAGTGATGTTTTGACTTTTGTAATGGACTTGTTGTGCGATCAATATTTCAGTTCAATGTTACATGCTCTAAGATCAGATTCAATTTTGATAGTTCTACTTTATATTTTCCTTTATATGTAGATATAAACCCAAAATTGTCAGAATCCTATTATTCTGGTTTAAAACTTACTCAATACATTTATTTTACCGATCTATCGACTATCGTAGCAAAAATTCAATACGATGCATCACTAAAATTAGTTTTACCGTGAAACGGACTCCGTTTCTAAATTATTATAAATTAGTGAAGGTGTGGCGAATCCTTTGATCATAGATTCGCTTATAATCATGCCAACATTAATTTTAAGCCTTTCGAAAAGGATATTTATAACAATCGAATGCTATTTCATTTTAATATAAATATGACAAATTATATTCAAGAAAATATTATGTTGTGACTTGTCATTATCGTAATTTGGAACGTTAATTTACAAATGTTGATTTTTGTGGAAAACTGCATCATTGTCATTTATTTATTTTAAACTAAAAATGCTATAAATATACAAAATATGGGTATGTAGAATAATTTCCATGTTTACTCATAGTTAAAGAAATAGTATAAGTAATTCCTTTTAAACTTTTAGATACTACGAACGATGTAACTTTGGATTTATCGAGGCGTGGGCTCAAGAAAATAGAGAAAGCGCCTTCCGAGGAATCAAAGACGATTATCAACTTGATTCTCGACCAAAACGAACTACAACGTTTAGATAATCTTGATACCTATAACCGAGTCGAAAACGTAAAGTATTATTTTTACATACAATGTTTATTAAATACATTGAAATAAGAAAATTATGTTAGCCGCATTTCTTACCCCAATTTTACAATTGCTGCCGGCTACTTGACTACCTACTTGTTTATAAGTCAGAAAAATTATACCTAAGATTGTGAAGGGATAAATAATAATATTTCTAGTGTTATTTACAATTTCTTAGTTAATTACAATTCATTAATATTATTATTATATGTGCAATGATTAAAACGTTTTATTTTAGCTGTCAATATGCAACAATTTTCTGGTGCGAATGCATGGAGTGTCCCGATTAACAAATATCAGAATTCTCTCTTTAAACAACAATGGTATTTTGCAAATTGAGGGGCTGAAGGACATGATCTATTTGAAAGTTTTAAAGTTGGCTGGTAAGATGCTATAAGATTGAATAAAAATAAAAAATAAAACCGTCATACAATATTATTAATTTGATATTTGTTTTAGGTAATAATATAAAATCGATTGAACATTTGAACCACAATATACACTTGGAACATTTAGATTTATCTAATAATCAAATATCATTTATCGCCGATATTTCATATTTAAAGAATTTAAAGGTAAGATATTTTTAATAACATATTTTCTTTAGTACATATTCTAATCATTATTCAATAGTATATTTTCAATAATTTGGTTGTAATATTTTATGTTATAGTAATTCACTTTACTCATAGAACAAAGTCCTATATGGGTGTTAATGTGAAACATTTATATAAAACTAGTGGTCCGCCCCAGCTTCGCCCGTGGTACCTACATGTTTAAACTATCCTATCTCTCAAGTTGGATCAAACTGCACATGGTGTGCGAATTTTATTATAATCGGTTAAGTGGTTTAGGAGTCCATTGAGGACAAACATTGTGACACGAGATTTATATATATTAAGATTGTAATACAGCCAATTACATTACAAATACATTAAAATATTGGCTTTACATCTACCTGCTGTGTCTCTTATAATATTTATCTTTAATTTTAGCATCTCAGCTTGGAACGTAACAGGATAGTTGACCTCCGCCAGTGTGACAGATATTTACCTCCCCACCTCACTCACTTGGGGCTTGCACACAATAACATCCCCGATTTGAATGAAGTGTCGTTCTTGGTGCATTTGAACCAGTTGGACAGCTTTACGATACAGGGGAATCCATGTGTTGCAATGGCGGGGAAAGACAAGTTGTATCCTTTTGTATTGAACTATAGACTTAAAACAACTGTATATGTACTGAAAATCTAATGACAATCACAAACTTTTAGTTTTGTTTCAAATGTATACTTATAAAGCCAAAGAGTTTGTTTGTTTGAACACGCTAATCACAGGAATTACTGGTCTGATTTAAAAATTCTTTCAGTGGTAGATAGCCTTTATTAAGGAAGGCTAAGGGCTAAGACCAACAGGGTAAGACCAGCAGGAGCGGAGCAATGTGGGTTAAACCGCAGGGCCTAGCTGTGCCCCACACAATATGCTATACTTTGTAGAAAATTTTAAATACATTATAGAAAAAAAAGCAGGAAAATTTTCTAATGAGAATCTTGTTTGTTTATGTTTATAGCATTAAATTATCATACTGTTTTGCAAGCACTATTGAATATGTAAAACATACACTAGAGCAGATGAGGTAATGAATTTTAATTTTATTAATGAGACTTTGATATGGCAATCTTGTTGATTTATCTGATGTATGTGACAAATCACATTATATGATAATAAAAGAAAAAAAAGTGTGTACATTGATATCTCAACGCGCTTATAGAAATTTCACTTAAAATATATTAGAAACAAAAAAATCATGAATAAATTCTTTTATTTTGCATACAAGAATATTTCCTATTACATAACAGAGGTTTTGATTACCGGCCGTTTGTTCTAAACTGGATTATGAGTGTCAAATCCATTGATGGTTTCATCGTCAGCGCTATTGAAAGGTTAGTTTTATTTCCGTAAATTTCTTTCTAGACAATTAGTTTATTTCGTATATATTTTTAGATCTCTTTGGTGTGGTTTTGTAATCATGTTGTGTACCTACCTAAGCAATGTGCGTGCATTTTGTGGGTATTTTGTAAAGTTCTATTATCTGGCAAATAAAGTTCCACATGTAATCAGTGTTGAATTTATGCTATTCGCCAAGAGACTATAAAATTCTGTTTTTCTGCAACGAGGCAAATCTGTTTTCTAAACAATTGGTCATTATATTGTTTGAAATTGGCCCTTATATAATTATAATTATAATTAATATAAATTTTGGTAATAACAATATGAATTATTAAATAGTAATAAATTGGGAACGATTTGGAATTATCGAGAATGAATTCGAAAAAAAAGCTAGTTTAATAAAAACAAATAAACTTTATTGTGATACATATTTATTTCAGCCTGAAAGCCGAGTGGCTATACAGCCAAGGCAAAGGCCGGCACTTCCACGCGGGCCAACACCGGGAAGTGTGCGAATATCTCGCTTCGACCTGTCCTCTCACTGCAGATGCACTAGAGACGGAGGACCAGAGGAAATTGAGGCTTATATTAAGCAAGGTGGTAGATTGTTTTGATATTCTTTAACTAAATGAGTTGAATGTATGTTTAAATCTATACTCATACTAGCGGTCCGCCCCGGCTTCGCCCGTGGTACATGTTTACGTTTTCTCTACATAAGAACCATCCTCATACTTCAAGGAATATAATAAAAAAAGAATTATCGAAATCGGTTCAGCCGTTCTCGAGTTATGCGCTTACCAACACATTTTGCGATTCATTTTTATATATAAGATTATGGTTAGGGAGCCAGGTGCAAATTTGGTTAACTATTTCCTCTCAAGAGATAATTCGTCAGACGCATGAGAGTATAGTATTATAAAGCCTCGTGAACGTCAGCTGGCGCTCGGTTGGGGGGGTGAGCGGTTGTAGCCTCCCACGCACATAGGAAAAAAAATACATTCATTCATTCATTTCCTCTCAGCTAAAAATTTGTCAAATTGTAGCTAACCCAATATCTCAACGAAAAAAAATAGTCAGCTGGTTACAACATGGTGTATTATACGTCAGCTGGTGTCTCGAACATGAAAGTTAAATTTAAAGAAAAATTTATTTTCCGTTATTTCCTCTCAAACAAAAATTTACCTGATGATAGCTTATATGAAACTGTGGATAAATATATATGTCAGCTGGCTGTATCTTGGTGGAAAAACCGTCAGCTGATACGGGAGGCTACAACCGCTCTTCCCCCCAACCGAGCTCCAGCTGACGTTCACGAGGCTTCATAATACTATACTTTGATGCATTTTACTAATTACCGCTTGAGAGGAACTTGGTCATAAAATCTGCTGCTGGCTCCCGGACCATTATATTATCTTATCTTAATATGTATCTTAATATATATAAATCTCGTGTCACAATGTTTGTCCTCAATGGACTCCTAAACCACTTAACCGATTGCAATAAAATTCGCACATCATGTGCAGTTCAATCCAACTTGAGAGATAGGATAGTTTAAACATGTAGATACCACGGGCGAAGCCGGGGCGGACCACTAGTATATATTATAAATCTCGTGTCACAATGTTTGTCCTCAATGGACTCCTAAACCACTTAACCGATTATAATAAAATTCGCATACCATGTGCAGTTCGATCCAACTTGAGAGATAGGATAGTTTAAACATGTAGGTACCACGGGCGAAGCCGGGGCGGACCGCTAGTATTATAATATTATAAAACTGAAGAATTTGTTTGTTTGTTTGAACGCGCTAATCTCAGCAACCACTGGTCCGATTTGAAAAATTCTTTCGGTGTTAGATAGCACATTTATCGAGGAAGGCTATAGGCTATATATCATGATGTCGCTTGACAGGTGTCAACAGCGGAGTTAACATCAGCTGTTAGATTTTAAATTTTAAAATTACATTAAAATTAATTAATTAGTGCTAAAATAGTAAATATTAGTAATTATTAACTATTTTATTGATATAAAAGTGAAAATAATTGTGAAACACACCTTCTATGTGATCTACGCAACGTTTTGTATAACGCGGAGGTCAACGTGTCAACGGTTATCCGAATTCAAACATCTTCTCCAATAAACCAGGGGAGTACTAGTTTTAAAATTTCATATTTAATTATAAACGACACCTACATTCATTTGTAATACTAACACCGCTCATATTTAATGAGCTACGTCACAATAAATACATTGGCATAAAAGTTACCGTCTCACTTTGCTTGACAAGTTGGAAGCAATTTAGAAGACAAAAACTTATCGCCCCAGACAATATTATTCTTTACTCTTTACTACATCATACCGTTAATCACTTAATATCAACATTCAGTTCTATCATAATAGTATTCAGGAATAATTATCTCATACATTTCCTTTCATCTGTTTCAGCAACTTAAAAGTACAACATGCTGACCCGCAAGGCAGTAGCTAAGGACATGGAGAATAAATTAAAAGCTACACTCCATGATTTAAAAGCTTCACAATCTTTATGTGAAAAACTCATACAAGAGCGGGATGAAAGTGAATTAGAGATTCAAGGAATTATAAAAAAGAACTCTCTTCTTAAGGCCGAGCTGGCTGAACTACACATGAAATACATTTATAGTGAAGACAAGTGCAAAGCCCTACAAGACGTTGTGGACAGCTTCCAGCAGTGCTCTAGTGACCATGAGAAAGCTCTTAGCCGTATCGCTGAGTTGGAATGTAGCTTAATGGAAGCGCAAGAGGACAATCCCAAGCGGCAATGCAACACACCAAGTAGTCTTCATGATGAATTAATTGAATGTGGACAGTTAAGTGGCTCTATAAACTTTAAAAAAATCAATTTCTCTTCGCATAAGAAGTTAAAAAAATATCTTAGAATAAGTAAATTCATCAAGCGTACGCAATCCATTGTTAGAAAGAGTTCTTTAAAAAAGATAGTTCAACTAAAGAAAGACAACATAAACCTTGTTCAGGAGTTAGATAAATATCATAGGGATCTAGAATACTATAAAATCTTATATGATGTAGAAACAACTGAACTTAAGGAGAAGATAGACTCCTTAAGTCAAATGTTAACTGATGTGAACCAGAAATACTCTTCTGCCCAAATACAAATTAATGAGCATATACAAGAGGCAGATTATCTTATTAAGTTGAGCAATGAGAATATGGATCGTTTTGAGTCGCTGACCAATAAATATGTATGTCAGTGTTCAAACAATGACAATGAGCAACCGTCGCCCCATAAGCCTGACTACACAGACATACATAGTGTTAAACCCACTACCACAATTCCAACCAGTAATACTAAATACCTTTCAAAGCAGGAAATAATTGTGTTGTCAGATAATATTGGTCAGGGATTTGGCGCTATGCTCAACAACTTAGGGCTTAAAGTTACTAATGTTTGTACGCCTAACAGTTCATTTAAATATATAATCAAATCACTGGATCATTTCAGCTTTAATAAGAATAATATTGTAATTATATTATATGGGGATAGTTTAAATATAAATAATAAGGATATTGATGTAGGATTAAAAAAAATGTTAGATATTAGTAGTAAGACTAAATGTAAATTTATGTTGTGTACCTTGCCATACCTACCTGGTTTGACACAAGAACAAAATAGATTAATTCATAATATGAATTTAAAATTGTATAACCTAACAAATCATCATCGTGATGCATTTATTTACTTTGACATTAACTCATGTATTAAATCTTTTACTTTGACAAAGAATACAGTGTATCTGCCATATAGATATAAGCGTGAACTTGCTATGTTAATAGCATATAATATTAACCAGTCTGGTACATGTTCGGTATCAGACCATCGATCTACTATAATTTTATGTAGTAGTAATTTTATACATCAACCTAGATTAAGTGTAGACAGACAATCTAGCCCTAAGCTAGATTTAAACTAGTATATAAGACAACAGCTAAGCAGTCTTTTTCCATTGTGCATCAAAATATTCAAGGCTTGGCTAGCAAATTGTTAGAAATAGAATTGTTTCTGAATGATAACAATATTAAAATATTTTGTGTAACAGAACATTGGCTTAAACAATGTCAGTCGTTAGTAAATATTGAAAATTACAAATTAAAAAGTATATACTTTAGGACACAGGCTATTCACGGAGGTTCTGTTATTTTTGTACATGATAGTGTAAAATGTAAAGAACGAACTGACATTGTTAGTCTTTCTGTAGAACGGACCATTGAACTGTCCTGTGTGGAGCTGGAGCGTTATATTATTGTTTGCGTTTATAGACCCCCTTCCAGTGACTATAATATGTTTGAGACAGTCATGGAAGAAATATTAAAGCGTCTAAGCAGGAGTAAAAAAAAAGTTATAGTATGTGGTGATTTTAATATTGATTTACTTTTACAAACACAAACGGCTACACGAATTGTTAATTTGTTTCAGTCATTTAATCTATATAAACTTTTTAACGAACCCACACGAATTACACCTACTTCTGCAACTTGTATTGATAATATATACTGTGACTGCATCTGTTTAGAGAAAAATATTCTCAATACATTGACTTCGGATCACTGTGGCCAGAAAGTAGTTTTTGAATGGGATTGCATACCTACATTTAAAAGGATTAATGTTAGGCCTATAACTAAAAAAGGCATTAATAAATTTAGGAATAATATTAATAAAAACCTGCCCGTACTAAATGATCAATCCTATCCTAATAGTCCTTGTGAAATGTTTAAAAATCTTTTTAATTTAGTACATAAAGAATTTGAAAAAATATTTAAAGTTAAATCTTTAAATATTACCAAGGATTTACCATTTAGTAAATGGGCGACAGCTAGTATACATAGGTGCAGGAACATTCTTTATGAATTATATGGTATGAAGCAATATAATAAAGACCCATCTTTTCTTAGTTATGTTAGAAATTACTCAAAAATTTTTAAAAAAGTTTGTTTCACTGCAAAGCGTTTGTATATCAAAGAAAAAATACGCGATTCTGATAATAAAGTTAAAACAGTTTGGTCAATTATTAATGGTGAAATGGGTAAAAGCAAATCAAGTAATACCATAAAACTTGTAAATAATGACAGGGTTATTGACAAAAGTGCTGATGTTGCGCTTGCTTTTGAAGAATTCTTCAGTAGTGTCCCTGCTACTATTACTAATAGTTTAAATTCGTCTTCAGCACTCGCAGAGACCTTTTTGAGGGACCATGTTGCGGAGTGCAGTACATTATTTGAATTACGACACGTAACTGCTAATGATATTGTTACTGCCTTTAAGACGCTTAATCTTAAAAATACTTGTGATCTTTGGGGAATGTCCGTAAATTTAGTTAATAATATAATAGAAAATATTGCGAAAAATTTAGCTTCCATATTTAATAAGTGTTGTGACTATGGTACATTTCCTAATTTACTGAAGCTTAGTAAAGTTATACCTTTATTTAAGAAGGGCGATCAAGAAGACTGTAACAATTATAGACCTATCTCTATTTTACCAACATTAAGTAAGGTATTCGAGAAGTTAATATTAAACCAATTGAGTAGTCATTTTGCAAATAATAATTTACTGCACACCAAACAGTTTGGTTTCACAAAGGGGCGCTCAACCACAGATGCTGGAGTTGCACTTCTAACACATATATATAAGGCATGGGAAAACTCAAAAAATGCTCTAGGGATATTTTGTGACCTCTCCAAGGCATTTGACTGCGTTGAACATTGTACTTTGTTACGTAAACTTAATCACTATGGAATTAAAGGAAAAGCCCAGAACCTCATAGCGTCATACCTGCATGATAGGATACAGACTGTAGTTGTTAATGGAGAACGTTCTAGCGGTGCGTCAATTAACATTGGTGTTCCACAGGGGTCAATTTTAGGTCCCTTCTTGTTCTTGGTATATATCAATGATCTTCCCTATTATTTGCAGGATAGGTGTGAAATAGTTCTGTTTGCAGATGATACCTCATTAATTTTTAATGTGGATAGGCATGACCCAAATGTTGATGAAGTGAACAGTGCTCTTTTACACATATCTGAATGGTTTACTGCCAATAATTTATTATTAAATGCCAAAAAAACCACTTGTGTTGAATTTTTACTTCCTAATGTAAAAAAGTTGAACAGAGATATTACCTTGAACGGGGAGGTATTGCATCCTACTGAGTCTACTGTATTTCTAGGGTTAACATTGGACGAGAAACTACAGTGGGGAGCCCATGTCAACACCGCTGCAGGTAAGCTCAGTTCTGCTGCATATGCAGTCCGAAAAATAAGGCATCTCACCGATGAAGATACGGCCAGATTGGTTTATTTCAGCTACTTTCATAGCATTATGTCCTATGGAATTCTACTGTGGGGCAGGGCTGCAGATATAGAAACTATATTTATCTTACAGAAAAGAGCCATTCGCTCTATATATAATTTACGTGCTCGGGACTCACTAAGAGATCATTTTAAGAATACTGGTATCCTTACTGTACCATCACAGTATATATTTAATAATATTTTGCATGTACACAAAAGCTCTGACTTACACACAAGAGTAGGAGATAGACACGATTATGGCACAAGGAACAAGAATAGAATTGAAATGCCATTTTTCCGATTAGCTAAAGTTAAAAATTCATTTATGGGTCAAGGTATACGCTTATACAATAGAATTCCTCATAATATTAAAGAGTTTAGTAGTACTAAATTTAAAACTTACATAAAAAATGTACTAGTTCAGAGAGCGTACTACAGTATTCAGGAATATATGGACGATAAAGACCCATGGAGGGTTGTCGCGTAAAAACCACAGGACAGTTCTTTGGCATATTATGTAGTTAGGTAGATATAAGTTACATATTATGTAAATTTATTGACATTATTTAAAAGAGCAACTATGGAGTTTCTTGCCGATTCTTCTCCATAGATACTGCTTTCCGAATCGGTGGTAAATGTTAAAATACTATGTAATGACGATTCGAAAGTGCTACTAAATAGTAGTCTAATTGAATAAATGAATGTTTGAGTTTGAGTTTGAGTTTGAGTTTGATGCTAAGACCAAAAGGAGCGGAGCACTGCGGGTGAAACCGCGAAGTGCAGCAAGTAAATAATATTTTTAACCGATTACAAAATAAAAGTTCTGTCTTGACTAGTAATTTCGATAAAATATTATTCATAATTATTATTTTTAGGCACAGCACCATCAACAACAGTTGAAAGATCAAAATCATAGTCCAGTGAAGTCGAAACTGCAGTCACCGAGAATGCAAGGTAACGATTATGAATATGCAGAAAATAATCTTACAATTTTAATTTTTAATTTAAAAATTAAAAGTAAGCGTTTCATATCAGTATGTAATGTGAAATAAATAAATTCACTTATAATAAAGGCCAATAAAAGTCTCAATAATGTTATAACAACAGTGTTATATATCTTCTTTTACTCATAATATGTTTAAGAATTATAATACATATTAAGCTATTTTACACCATCTGAACCTCAAACTCTTTAAAGCGAGGGGATTTCCTTTCGGAGGCCTTGAGCTGTTGTTAAGTGTACAAAAAATCAGTTAAAAGAATATATTGAATAAAACGCGTATTTTTCGCATCTAATTTGATAAAAGTTACCTAAATTCTTACATATCTACAACTAGCTTCCGCCCACGACTTTTTACGTGCATCCCCGTTTTTCCCCGTTCCCGCAAGAATTTCGGGAAATTCTTTCTTAGCGGATGCCTACGTCCTAACATCTACCTGCATGCCAAATTTCAGCCCGATACGTCCAGTGGTTGGGCTGTGCGTTGATAGATCACTATATCAGTCACCTTTGAGTTTTATATATATATATAGATTAGCTCATCTTATAAGAAATTTACCTTCCAGCTCGTATGTCCGGCCGTGCTCTAGGCCGTTCACCGGACCGACTATCATGCAGCTACCACGGCGGTGTGCCGCGTACTGCGAGCCCTGCACCTAACGCCATGTCTCTATCTTGTTCTGGAGATCTGCCACCGAATCCCGTGTCACATAGTATGTCACATAGTGTGACACATAGCGCGTCACATAGTGTTACACATACCTCGTCGCATAGTGTTACACATACCGCACCAAATTCGGTGACACATAATGCGCCGCACACTCCGCCGCTAAACACTCGGGAGAGGCAAGTTGGTAAGTATCCTTTTTTTTAAGTGGGGAAATCTTGCATAGATAGGGAAGGAGCCGTGGGTTATGTCGGATTCTTACCGACTAAAACGCCGCTGTTTTCCGTCGAGCCGCTTTAATGATGGAGCCGCGGGTATTGGTTGGAATTCTTCCGCGACTAGCTGGTAGCCCCTACTCCCAACATAGTAAACCTGCTAGTGGGAATGCAGTATATAGCACAGACGTTCCGCGCCACCCACTGTTGTGTCGCTCGCCTGGAGATCTTGTGGTGGTGAACATACCTACGAGCGTTAACACGTCAGCGAATTTACGTGAGCAACTCTCTTTATTTATTTATTTATTTATTACTCTTTAATAAAACTATACATATACATACTATACATGGGAAACTTATTGCTAATTTATACAAAACAAAAAAAAACAGTATAGTTTATTAGGCAGCCTTATCACTTAGAAGTGATCTCTTCCAGGCAATCTGTTCTCCTTCCCTCCTCTACACATAGTTCAGTAAAAGCATTCTTATTTTTTAACACGCATAATTAATGATTTCTAGTTCGATGAAAACAAATGTTAACTATGTAGATAAACATGCTATAATATTTTTAGTGACAATCGGATTTAAAAAAAAATTCGTTCAATACTTTGCACAAGAATTTGAACAAAATTGCCCCAAAAAACCTTTTACATCAAGCTAAACATCCAAACATTCAGTTCCAGAACAATCAAAAGTGACGAACCAATCACTAGAAGCGGCTTCCAAAATGGTGCCCGTACCGGAGTCCCTCATGAGTCCAGATTACCAAGACCCCATCTACGACATACAGAGAACGATACCAAAGGCCAACTCTATCTCTACCTCTTCGCAGTCAAGTAATAGCAGTATACAAGAAGAGAAGAAGAAGAATTTAAGAGGCTCACCCAGGTTGAGTAAAAGGTAGGGATATTTTTTATATGTTGTTGAATTGATATATCTTAAAAGTTTTTAAACAATAAAGAATAGAAAAAAAATTGGTTGCCTGTAAAGTCGGTTTACTGACGATAGTTGAACGTGACAACTTCCGATTGTGCTTCTTTGTCGCTCGTTCCGCGCTCTCGCTCGCACTTCAAGCCTTACATGGAACGCCTCAGAGCGAGGTAACGCCGCATGAGTCATGTTTTTTCGTGCGTGCAGACGGCTCTATCGAATTATAAGACGTTGTCACGTCAAAATGAATATATCACTTGGCAGGATTCGACCCTACGTCTTTAGCTATACAGATTATGATTTGTTTTTAATCTATTGTTTCCACAATAATTTGTTTTGTAAAAATACTTTGTCATCTACTTAACCAGGAATATATCTGTATACATGTCTTTTTTGTTTATATGGCGTAATACATAAGTAAATCTGGTTATTTATAGCAATTTTGATCGCAAATCGAAATGATTTGCGAAAGAGCTTTTGATTATTACTTGAAAATTACATTAATGAAATTAAAGAGATATTTGAAAATTTCACTGATATGCTTATTTTTTTCATCTAAATCTATCATTTTAGTGCAACCTCATCACCAAAACTGAAAACCAAAATGGAGCAACGCAACGGCAAGCAAGATTCCAAAGAGAAATTGAACGGCATGACGCAAGACAAGGACAAAATAGATCCGGACAAATTGGAAATTATTAAACTCGCGTCTAACCAAAGAAGGCAAAAGAAAATGAGCGTAGAGAATATGGCAGCGGTTACAATACAAAAGATGTGGCGTGGTTATCGTAGTCGGAATTTGAATAAGGATACCATGAGGATTTTACACGCTATACAAGCCGCTAGAGCAAGGCAGCATATACAGTAAGTAAATTTATTATTAGTATACTAGCCTTCCGTTCACGGCTAAGTCCGCGTTGTATATAACTTTAATAAAAAAAATCGAGGACCAGGCCAACCATTGGAGAAAAAGAATGAAAATAGGTGTAATCTTTTTTGAGCTTATCGCGAACAGGCAAACAGGGCGAAGGGCTTTGTTTTATAAAAAGTCCATTCAAATTCGCAGTCTCTTTTATAAAAGAACTTAATGTAATTATCTCTATGTTTCCGTGTTTCGTTTTCGTACTTTTGTATGTTATAGGGAAATGCATTTTTACATCAACAATTGTGAATTAAATCAAAGTCGTAATAAATAACACATATAAAAAGTAGCCTATGTCCTTTCTCGGGTAACAAAATATCTCTATACCAAATTTCATTCAAATTGGTTCAGTAGTTAAGGCGTGATTGAGTAACAGACAGACAGACAGAGTTACTTTCGCATTTATAATATAAGTATGGTGAATTAAATTAAAGTCGCAATAAATAACATATATATTACAATAACTATAGTAGAGCCATTTTAATAGGCAACATTTGACAGTTCAACAAAATTCAACAACGTAACCTAGTAACGACGACATAGAATAACATGATATTTCGTTTTGTTAGAACTGCACATTTGCTTAACTTTTTTCAATTACGATTACATATTTATAATAATAATGACCGATGCAACTAATTTTAAGATTTGATTTTACTGATAAACCATTCTAAACATAATAAACATTTTCTTATTTAAAGAACTGACGTCGCTTCAATTTTGTGTCAATAAACCTTTTTTCTTTATAAATACCAGAGACGTTACTCTAAAAATCGAAATCTGACATCTAGAATCGAATGCATTGGTTACTTGGGAATAAAAATCATCATAAATTATTGACATGTGTTTCAAGTTCGATTGACAATTGTTTCAAGTCCGTATCGATTAATTCGCTTTAATCGATGTTTTTAAGCAGGTTACCACCCTATGAAGATAAAATTGATAGACGTCAAATGTTGCCTATTAAATTGGCTCAACTATAATTATTTCACATTGTAGACGGTTGACATGTGACATGGAGGCAACTAAAGCAGCTCTAGAGAGTGAACGGAAGATCCAGCAGTTGCAGATGCAAGCCATAAATGCATTGTGGAAGAAAGTATCTACACTGCAAACACCTGGTAACTATATATTTACATACTTTGTATTATAAATTTATAAAATACTAGCTTTCCGCCCGCGGATTCGCCCGCTTTGTCTAAAACATAATAAATTATTTACTAAAACCTTCCTCTTGAATCACTCTATCTATTAATAAAAACCGCATCAAAATCCGTTGCGTAGTTTTAAAGATTTAAGCTTACATAGGGACAGAGAAAGCGACTTTGTTTTATACTATGTAGTGATACTTTATACTAATTTAAAATTAATTTCATACTCAAGTCAAAAACATTTACTTTTCCAACTAGACTTTGTAAAGAATTTCTTTAGTGGAATAGGATAGGAATACTATTTCTTCTTGTTACTACTAATAAGAATAAAAGTACAAAAATATAATGGATGTAAAAATTTAGGATAATCATTTAGATGTAAATTAAGTAGTAAGTAGAAAGTAAGTAAATAGTATATAATATGTACTATAAACAGCTTGACTCATAATCAATAAAAAGGGCGTCAAAAATGTCTGAGCGTCGTTGTAAAGAAAACATTCATTCAAATTACAACCTTTTTTTGAATTGAAATTCATAATGTTAAAAGACAATTACGCTTATTAGAAAACTCTGCCTAATAGTTGCACAGGCAGAGTTTTAATTCGGATAATACTTGATCGTGATTTGGAGTTTCTTGCCGGTTCTTCTCCGTAGATACTGCTTTCCGAATCGGTGGTAAATGTTGAAAATATGTAATGACTTTTCAAAAGTGCTTCTATAAGAAGTCTAATTGAATAAATAAATGTTTGAGTTTGAGTTTGATTGGGAGTCTGTTTATTTATTGTATGTAAATGGTATGAACATATATTTTAGTTTTCTATATCTTCTCTTATAACATTATTATTTTCAGAAATGCAAAAGCAGAAGATGCCAGATTTAGATGATAATTCTGAAGTGTTGAGGCAGCTCACTGAAACATGCTTCAATTTACAAACACAGGTAATATTTTTTTGCAATTTTCGTGAAATAAAATTGAACGTTACTTGATTTTTTATGTGTTATAACTTATAATGCTTAATAAACTATAATATAAATATTAATATAGGTTTATATCAACGGGAAAATGTTTATTGGCAAAAAAAGCTCTAAAGCAAAATCTTATAAAGAGTAGAAAACTTATTTATTTATGGTTCTTTTTATCTCGGTTCAGCAACAGAGTAAATGCTCGTATTTATTGGTTAGCAGTTTCTAATTAAATTTACAACAATAACAAAATAGAAGAATTCATCTATACTAATATTATAAAGCTGAAGAGTTTGTTTGTTTGCTTGTTTGAATGCGCTAATCTCAGGAACTATTGGTCCGATTTGAAAAATTCTTTCGGTGTTATAGATAACCCATTTATCGAGGAAGGCTATAGGCTATATATCATTACGCTAAACCGAGCCACGTGGGTGAAACCGCGAAGCGCAGCTAGTGTATCAATAAAATGAATAATTATAATATTTTATTGCAGGTGGAAGAACTGCGTAGTTGCATGCGCGAAGTATTACGGGCTGTTAAGAATCCGGGCGAACCGAGAGCCACACAGACAGACATTACAGCGCTCACCACACCACAGGTATACATTGTTCTACTACTTGTGCGAAATCGCATCGCAATGGGTACAGTCGTTTTGGTAAAATGGGTAGAGAGAGAAAAGTGGATGAAGTGTAAGATTAGTTTTTGAGTTGTTGTAGTAATCGTTTGTAAATATTGTTAAGTATAATATATTTAACATATTGTTAAGTATGTTTAATGGTTTGAGCGTTAATAAAATAAAGTCATCAGTAACAGTAACATATTCATGTTAAATAATTTTCTAAAATATTCTATTGTTCGATTTTGTGAATAACAAGTTATATGATTATGATGACACGGGATTCCCCGTAATACTATTCATAAAATTTAAATGCAATGCATTATACTTGCATGTAAATCAATTATTTCCAATTTAAAAATGTATTATTTATATATAATTGAAGTAAAATGTTTGTGTGTATGTCAGGAGGAGCGAGTGAGTTGGTTGCGGCGGCCGCAGTCTCTCGCACTGCCCTCTTCGCCGAGAGATAATACGTGAGTATATATTAATAGAAATAAAAAAATATAAATACGCTATGAATAATAATTGGTATCCTTCGTCGTTTGGGTAAATCGAAAGGGGAAATAAATAGACAAATCTCAGTTTAATCATAAATTAAGACTACCAACTGAAGATAAAATACTCGGCACGGCAAACCTTGATCCCTATGACAGTTCGTCTTACAAGTAAAGAGACTATGTATTGGGTTTCATTTTTCGGTTTTAAAAATATGTACTCATTTCCATTATCGACATTTGTTTTGTTTACATTCCGCACTTGTCGATAAATACCAGTGATGTAAGTTTTGCAGGACTTAAACGTAAAGTGAGATTGAAATAATTTCTCGTAAATGTTAAGAAGTCTTATAATTCCAACGGAATATGGCAATGGCATAAAGCTACGTGAAAATTAATATGTATATGCCATTTTTAAACGCCTTTATACAATTTTAATTTAATGGTGACGCCATTACAAGGTTTTGTCTTGAGAATAACTGTCATTGTCATAGGAACCATCTTTCGCCGAGCCGATTATAGGAACATAAATTTTGATGAGAGTAAATGTACCTTTTCATAAAAATTACCAAAATTTTTTCTTTAATCTTTATTCAATTCGTGTTAATTTACTATTACTGCACAAACTCTTATTTTATTAATATCAAAATTATTTACGTGTTTTTCATATTTTTATTTTACAGGGACAAAACCGAAATAGAAACATTAGAAATAGAGAGAACGGAATCGGTCATAGAGGAACAAGAGCAAAGCATAAACACCAACGAGCCAGAATTATTGGCTGAATGAAAAGTATTGTAGAATATACGTGGGGAATATCACTTTGATTGTAGAATGTAGACTCTATTTGTTGGGATTTAGGGTCTGTTTTTGTATGAATTAATTTTTTTTTAGTTTCATTAGATTTTACGTTATGAACTGTATTTGGAGGAGATAGAGTCTATTTTTGAATGACTTGAGTTGACGGATTTTTTTGGAATTGCACTTGATTTCTTACTGTAGACTTTGTTTGTTTGATGTTTATGTTTTATAATTGAAATATTATGTAATCTAAAGAAATTCCTCTTTTGACCTGAATTTGTATATTTTTGGTTAACCAGTATTAGAATTTGCATTTTTGTTTTTTTTTGTAGTAGATAATAATTTAATACCATAACCATACGAGTTTTTTTTTATTCAATTCATTATCAACGGAAATCATGTAGGGATTTTTTTTATTTATTTATGGGTTTTTCACTTAAAATACATATTAAAAACACACACTGCCATATAATGCTCAAGAATCAAAGTGATATTTCGCCCGCAATAACGTATTATTGCTTTATTGTTTAAGTACGTAAGGGTCAATGTGGTACGCGCTTATCGCTTATACAATACGCACGCTGCCTCTTTCTTTCGTTACAAGTGTGAGCGAGATAGATATTTTGGTAATATAAGTATATGTGATGGAATATTTTTAGCGTTTTAGCGTTTTATAATACAGTGTTAACCGATTTGGGAAAAGGTTTATTATTAGGACGTTTTTTGTTGGGATAGTCTTTTTTTTTCATTAGTTTTAAGTACTAAAATCACGTAATTAGCATAATTTTGTTTCACATAATTTTGCTGTGCATAGATAAATTGCCGATTACATATTTGCTTATACATAAAGTAAATATCTAATAAACTATTTGAATTTATTTTTAATCGTTGACCATTGAATATAATAATAAATAAGTTAATTTTAGTTAAATAAATTTATAATTGTTGAATTGGCGCGTAAAAGACATTTCGAATTTCGGAACGACTGATTTTTATTATTATACATTATAATAAAACTTTAACAATACGTAAAATAAATATACAAATTACAAACTGAAATTATCAGCCATTTTTTGCTTGAATTTTGAATTCGTAAATCATACAATTTTTCATATTCATAATGCTTTATAATCAAAAATCACGTTTTTATATAATTTCTAAAAATCTCTTATAAACATAAATGCAAATATTATTTTAAAGTTAAAACATCATTTTCACTGCCATCACAAATTAACATTGTAAAAATAAAGAAAATATTAAAATTAATGTTATGACTCGAATGAGCTTCTCTAGTTAAGTTATAAAAAGTATTAATAATTTTAACAAATATTTTGATTTTACATCCCCATTGCTTATTAATGAGTCGAAAATATAACCAATGATCCATTAGACTACAGGCCCATGTTGAAAAAGTTATGGGTCATTTGAACGACCAGGTGACCTATCTAGAACGATCCCCTGATTTTTGTACGGCGTTGCGGAATAATGGATTAAAAGCAGTATTGAAATAGTATGACACAGATGCCGTACAAAATCAATTAATGACCAAATTTACCCCGGCAATTGTCGGAAAATAAATTCTGACTTTGTGGACCACCATTTTTGTACGGCATCTGTGTCATACTATTTCAATACTGCTTTTAATCCATTATTCCGCAACGCCGTACAAAAATCATGGAGACAAGGGAAAAAATCTCTACCTGTACTTTCGAATTCTCATCTGCACTCAGTTGGACAGCTTACAAGGGACGGCATAGTGCTGAATCTTATTATTTTATTTATGCTCTTATATCGTTCTAGATAGGTCACCTGGTGGTTCAAATGACCCATATCTTTTTCAACATGGGCCTGTAGTCTATATCGATATTCAAAATTCAATAGAGTTATCTTTTAAAGCTGATGTAGTGTTTTAAATTTATGATTCCAGTCGTTTAGGTTTTTCAGTCTTATAATAAAACTAAGTTTGTGTCCTTTAATTTTCTATATAGTGTTTCTTAAACAAAAAACAGTGGTACAATTTAATTATAATCATTTATATAAAAAAAAACATGTCGAAATACGCACATGCAGTGACAGGACAGTTTGTCAAACGAAAATGTAACTTATGTCATAGTATATAAGCGCTAGTTTAAGGTTTATTTATTTTTGTAATCTCGAAGTTAATTAAGTTTTCTAAAAGCTTTATTTTTGTCACACTGTACAAAGTACGTCACGAATCTCTTACGCTTTTTGTAATAGTATTAAGATTTCGTTTAGTTGTAGTTATCTTGTGTAATGGTTCGGCCACACAGAGCCAAGAAAAACGTGTTCGTGCATAAAAAAGAGCGCGTGTGCCGAGAACACGTGGCAGAAGTGAAACGGTTTTGACAAGATTCAAAGTTACCAAAATCGTCGCCTTACTCCGTGACGAGGTGGTAATGCCATGACGCGACCTTGAAATTTTACCCTCAACGCGCCCAAAGAGGTTTCACTTCAATAAAATGAATTTTAATTACAGAATGAATAAAAACTTTAGTACAATTCACCAAAAAAATATTTAAATAAAAAGTAATTAATACAATTGAAATGAGAAGAAAATGTTGTTGTTTCTGTGTGGAAGGACCATAAGAGCGTATACGCACTATGCGGGTAGCCGCATTGCGGGTAGCCGTCCGGCTGACCGCAATCACAATTATGTACGTAATATTCATTTCTATGCGCACTGTGCGGTCTGCGGTAGCCGCATCGCAGTGCGCTCTAAGTCTAACGTAGTTTTACTTAGAGCCAGTGATTTGAGTCGCGTTGTGTCGAAATAATGGGAATAATTATTTTTTAAATGAATCTTTCATACGTATTTTCTAACTACATATTTTGTTAACTAATGCTGGCCATACACCATACTTCCTATCGTCCATTCGGCATGACGCTACCGATTGGATCAGTTAGAACTGACCATGTGTGGGAGTGGATTGGCATTATGGTACGGCACACATGGTCAGTTCTAACTGATCCAATCGGTAGCGTCATGCCGAATGGACGATAGGAAGTATGGTGTATGGCCAGCATAATATTCACCAATCAAAGTATTCGCTAAGTTATTTTACTAGTCATTTTTATTATTTTTCACTTGTAAGTACAATAATAATTTATGATAGAAAACTATTGCGATGTATATTGTTCTATGTTTAAGTAAATATTTGTGTAAATCTGTTTAATAATATATTTATAAAATTGAAAAAAATTAAATAAGCGAATAAAATATGTACTACCAATTACGTGATACACGCTAGCAACAAGAATTAGACGCTTATCGTACATTTACATCAAACGAGCGAATGCTCGTTCTAACCCCATTATGTCAAATTATTTAGTGTAAACAGGCGTAGAGAATTATTTCGTTGTTCTTAGTGCGTTCGAAAAGATTTTAAGCAATGTTCTAATACTGAACAACACTGAATATGAGTTTTCGTTTACACTAAAAGATCACGAAATAATGCTCTTGCTCTTGCTCTAGCTCTATGTTCGGTTGATGTAAATGTACCGTTAGGATCGTTTTAATTTTCAAGTTTATGTTATTAAAGTGAAGTTAACTTTGGTAACAATACGTTCCTATTGGTATATAAACTTTTGTAATCATTGTTCAAGTAATGCAAATATGAGTATATTTGTTCTTTTTTCCTTATGTTACAGTAAAAAATACGAAAATGACAACATTGAACAACAATCAATAGTTCTTACATAGACCAATATACATCGTCTTTAGTTGAATTTATTGTATATAATTTTATATTTCTATGTCTCTCGATCCCAAAGTGCAGGCTATATTAATTATATTTTGTATCACTTTATGTCGCGTAACTACACCTTCACTGTAATCACATTATCTCATTAGTACATAAATATTTAGTTTTAATTTCACTCTCACCAATTGAAAAAGACTAAAATATATTTTTACTGACATTTTTAACTGTATATATGCTGTTTCAGTGGATGCCTTACACTTACAATATAGTTCAATAAAGTAATTGGCATATATATTTCGTCTGAACCAAAGAAAACTCATTAAAAATATTATTGCATAGAACCTAATATAATTACTACGTGTTTTTTATATAAATCCATAGACCATAACATTAGAAGTATAAAAACAATTAAATTGAAATATATTGTAAGTGTAAAGTGCTCTTGATAAAAGACATGTGGATAGGACATTATCTGTTAACAGATTTCTAAAGACTAGTTTTTATTTTTATTTTTATAGCGCTAACATTGAATTTTTTGTAAAACTTCACCCCTCGTTTATTTCTGAAAATTTATTAAAAATGTTATTTTATTTCCAACAAAATGTTTGTTTGGTAACTGAAGAGCGATGACGAAAATAGCATTAAAAAGACAAATTCTCTCTAAGTTATATCGCTGTACGGTTCCCAAAGACACTTGCCGTCCTACTTCAATTATATAGCGTACCCACCTTATTTGTTATCGTTTCGTTAGAGCCTGTATTTATTGTTTTATAAAAATATTTTGAAAAATATGCTGTTTTATTTTTATACCTCTTCCTTATGTCTTCCCTTCCTTATTTCATTCTAATATCACAACACTTAGTTGTACATTTTTTAAATCTACAAAAACGTGTGAGAATCACTTAAGAAAAGCAATTGAACACAGGTAGGTGAGATAGGATTCGAGCCCGCCTCTTTTGCTTAATTTAGTTCTTAGAATAAATAAATGACTGCTGCTATTCAAAGAACTGATAACTGAGATATCAAATGCGAATACTTTAGACAAAAGATCGGAAGCTAATGTAGATATTAATTATAGTTAATTATCTAGAAAATATGCCAAATTTTGTTTAAATCTGTCCAACCATTTTTGGTTCATTTCTTACACTCATCAATTATTCCTAATTACATTCAGGATGAGTAAGGAAAAAATAAGAAATAAAACACAACTGTAGGGGTGAATCATATATTCATACTGCCAACAAGGTCCACTGTTAAATTAATACCATATACGACGTAAATTAGGTACAACCACAGAATACATAATAGTAGCTAAGGTACAACTTTATTAATAATTGAAATGGATAACGGATGCATCGTCTCTAAATTGCTACACTCCACTCTCCAGTTTGCATCACAAAATAGTGTATCACGGGACGCCCTCTAGCGGAATGTTCATATGCGGCTCGGGCTGCGTGCGTGCGAGAAAAGATTTGCGGTGGCGTTGGTTGGTACTTGTGCGATCGACACAATTCTGTTCTCATCGGGTGTTTAGCTTCTAAATGTGATCGATACAGATCCATTTATTAGTGAAATGTTGAGAGGCAAACAATTTGGTACTGATGTACAAAAAAACTGTATCTAAGCATTCAAGCAAATAGGTATATGAAAATTCTAAATCGGTTCAGTAGTGAGATTAGCACGTTCAAACGATTTATAAACAATTGCACGTACAATTATTATGCACTTGTTATTCGCTTACTGCATAAAACATCGTAACGATTCGTAGCAATACGAATGCGTATGTAGTAGCCTTGTAGTAGCATATACGCTGCAGGCGCGCAGTCTTAGTTTTGTGAGATTTAGATTTTCGTGTGGGTGTTCGTTTCGTGTGGGGTCTCATTGTTCAGAAATTTTACCACTACAGTTTTATGATATTATGTACCTATAGAATAAATGATATCTAAGTATTTATTAGACCTTGTAGCATAATCAGTCAGCCTACGCTCGAAAGCAGTTTATAAAGTCAAGTGAGTTCATCAAATGTGGGTACTTTTCGCACGTTAGGTACTCGTTTTTCTGATTCGTGAGTAAAACAGCTTAGCAGTTGGTGTGATAAGAAATAAAAGGAGTAGAATAAAAGACAGTTTTTTATTAAAATTTGTATATTATTATGTCATGTAGAGACCAGTATAAAATTATAACTATTGTGGAATCGGCTAATCCAGAAACGATTGAACTATAATTTGACGACACTTACATTCTGCTTTATTGTCACTTTAAATAATGTACTCAAGTAAAGAAAACTTTACAATCTAAGTAGAGTATACGTGTACTTAACTCGAATAAGATGCAGTACTAGCTTACGGTTGAAATAAGAAGAAATAATTGAATTGATATTTACAAAATAAAATTAATCATATTTAGGGCTGATTTTTCAATCCTTGGTTTTATTCGTCGAACTTATTCGTCGAATAACGTATTAAACTACCATTTTAAAAATGTATTCTTTGCCCGTCTTTGACAGTTTACGGGTGACATTTTAATATTATCGTGTAATACTTTATTGGGCGTATAAGTTTTAACCATAGATTGAAAAATCGGCACTTAGAGAACAAATATCTGACAATATCATACCTTTGAATATTAAAATGTAATATCAAAACCAAACGTTCTCGTTATGTTTTCTATTGAAATTTCACCACAAAGTACCTACTAGTAATTTTATAATATTTATTTATAGAATAATTATTATTTATGATCCTAATGTATTTTTCATGCACGTTCGCTAACAATTTTTTTCAATTGTAAACAATTTTGTAATCAGAAAAAAATCGGTGGTAAAATGCCAATAATCATGTTTTTTGGATCTTCAAAACAAATCTATAATAGTAAGTCATCGTCATAAATGATAGTCCAAAAGCTAATCTAATTGTGACTTAAACTAGAACTTACTTACACTTACTCTAGAATTATACTAAACTTATTATTATGCCCGAGTCTGGTTGTATTCTAACAATAGGAGGTCAGCTATTGTTTACATTTTCGTGTGATTACCGTTTATTTAAATGCTATTTTCTTTGATACAGATTATAAATTGTTACATAACGTACTAACAATCAATACCTTAAAGAATGTTTTGTCTCATTTTCTGAAATTCAAATCTACACTTCATCGAGAAGGACAAATCATTAAATTATTTTAGTGGTGATTATGAATATTCATGGAACAATGCAATACAACTATTTATATATTCAAATGATAAATTTGAAATATCCGTATAATGTTTAAAAATAATAGAATCTCTGAGAAAATTAATAAATAAATAATTTGGGTATTCTGTAATCAATTACATATCAAATTAGTTTTGTATGTAGTTTAAGGACCAACTTGTCTACAATAAAAAATATTACATGCACCATTGGCCACATGAATATTCTTGAAATAACTAACGATCGAATATTAAAGAAGGTAATATGTTTGAAAGCAAGAAAGTTGGAAAATGCTCTACCAAATATGTTGTACCATTGAGTGAAGCAAGATAGAGACAGTTAGATTATAAATATTGCCATCCTTGTCTTACATTAACAATAAAAGTTTGACCTATTGTTCGAAGAAATTATACAATATTCGTATACGTCACTATGGCTTCTTATCGTGGCTATTGAAACTTACTTGCTATATCACTGTATTCAGTATTTGTATGTATGTACTTATACAAATTGTCTCAACTATTGTAAATGATACAAGTATTAATTTACGATGTAAGTGGTTGTACAATATTTATTTAAACTGTAAAAGATTACGAAATTTACTTATTGTATAACTAATTAAAACGAATCTTTAATATTTTAGATAACTAAACTATTTACAAAAAGAAACCCAAGTTAGTTTATTACGAGTTAGTATAACCAAAACAAAAACTACTTACAAGTTATATTAAGTTATATAATTTTAAAACACACATTTTTAAGTGTTTCATATTGATGTTCAGTAATTATAAGTAATACGTAACAGAGATCATTTAAGCATACCCTAACTTGTATGCTTGAACTTATAAATAGCTTAAATTATAACTATTTACACTTAGTTTTACATACACGGTACCATTGAAGTACTATGTACTACGTACTAGAGAGGACATCGCTACTACACTATTTGTAACACGAGTTAGAGCCAATCGTCTCAAACCATTTTTTTTTTTTGTTAGGTTGATTGGTTTTAATTGATAAGTTTATTCATATTTTTTAATAAGATAAATAAGATAATAAGATAAACAATATTTTTTTGTTACATTGATTGGTTTTAATTTATAAGTAATAAGAGGCAGAATATCTACAAAGTGTATGACTCACTAGCCGCCCCGCGGCGCCATCAGATTTCGTTCGATTACTCTCTATACATAGTAATAATACCTCAATGCACGGTAATGATGTTTTCCTTTCACACTACAACGTATTTCAAGTTTCTAGCTAAGTGCTTTAGGGCAAAACAGACAGATATTTCCAATAATGTAAAATTATTACGTAGATGTTGAATTTAGTACCAAATACGATCAAGCAACCATTTTCATAATTTATCTATACATAAGATATTAATTCTTATAATCAAACTCCCCAGAAAGGAATTCACAATGTTTTTCATAACTACCCTACATTCAGTAACCTTATTCTACATATTTTATTGTTATAAATACACACATGTATATAAATTGTAAAATCGAACATGCAAATTCTTTGTCAAACATATTGTATAAATCAAGGGACAAATCGAAATTCTGATTGCGTATTAACAAATATTGAAATATTAGTCGCACTAATTATATTTGTAGGTAAATCAAATGATACATTTCAAGTATAAGATTTAATCAGAGTGTATTTTTTGTTCAATTGGAATACGCATCATACTTTTACATCTCAGCCGACGTGTGTGCTTTTAAATATCTCTAAATTATATAAGACATAAAGTAATATTAGATATAAAGAATCACAACAATGGCCGCTACAAAATATCAAGCCAAACGACATTCAATGTTCATATTTGCCTAAAAAAATATACCAGCCGAATTGAGAACCTCCTCCTTTTTTTGAAGTCGGTTAATAAATTACAATCGAAAATCACTATCTACAATATCAATTGAACACTAAAAAAATGTTTATAAAGCAACACTTACACTTTGACACTTAGACGCAGTTTCAAGTCGTTGCAATAATTTATGCCTAATGTATAAAAATTTATAAAAAAACACTCAAAACCCCTACAACTCGCTAGTCTAATATATCTGGCACTTCCAATTCGCTAGTTGATATAGCACCATCGGATTTTACACATTCTCTATACTTTCCACACCTCTTTATAACTCCATACTAGAGCTACTTTTTCAAGATTGAAGACTATTATCTCGTTTATTCAGTTGTAAAACTTTTATTTAGTCTCACTTTATTACATTTTTTTCATCCATCTACATTAATATTAAAACCTCATCATCATGATAGTGACCGTTTGTGACTGTTAAGGATTCTACCTCCTACAACGTTACTATTAAGGTCAGCGAAAACATGTACGAAATATACTTAAAAATGTATCAAGTGAATTTGATAAATTGGTTTTGTGGCATTCAAATGCTTTATAAATATATTATTTTTCTATTCTATAAAAAAGTATTATTGCACGCCTCATAAGCGAAGCGTTGAGGTGGGTACTACTGTCACTTCGCGCAAAACATCTGATTTTTCAAACTTAAAATGTCTTTATGTATCATACATTGCACTTGTAAGATAATACATACACACACATATTAAGAAAAAACACTATTTTTAACGTTAATGATATTTTTGATGTCATTTTTGTTATTTAAACTAGTTAAAAAACAGTTTAAAAAAGTTCTGTCTTGGACGTCCGTGTGTCTGTATGTGCGGATCCTTTTTCTTGTTAACACGATAGCGACCGAAATACTTTACTAATCGAGTCTTTTTTTTTCTCTTACGCTTGAGTATGCTCAGGAATAGAACCCTTTCATTTTTCAGGGTCTGATTCGATGTGGTTTAATTGTTATTAAATAAACAAAAATAATAATTAATAAATATTTATAAAAAAAAATTATGAGGCGTGCACTTTTGGATTTTCCAAATTATTTTAAAAATATTATTAGTCGGCGCAAACAGCCATCAAGTGGTTTGCGCCGACTATTACGGTCATAGTACGTTGTAGTTCGTAGAGCCGTTTACGTTTAGACTTTTTTATAATAAACTGATACTTGAAACATCAACCATCTTAACATTCCTTCTCATACTTTTTCCTTTTTCTAGCAACAATTTTTTTCAATATATCGTATTCAACATCATTGTGACCTTATCACCAATTACCTCACACTATTCCAATCATTAAAAATCATTTATAAAAATGAAAAAACACTTGTGCGTCAAATAAGCTCCAAATTATCTACGAATCAAAGCCAAATAATATCAACCAATACAATACAATAACTCAATAATATTTTGCTACAAATAACAGGTTTAAGGCACTATTATTCACGGCAAGATATACAAAAGCGTCCATTTGAATTAATTGCCAAGAAATTTAATAATTTATCAAGGAATATAGTTTAAAATTTGTTCAAAGTTGGTTCTACGTTATTTTTTTATCATTGTTTACGCAAGAAAGTGTAATATCAATTAATTACAAAAAAGTTTCTAACAACACACTGTATATCAAAGATTAACATAGCATTTGTATAAAACGACAAAAGAGTATTATTTCGAAAATAAATTTCAATATCAAAAAAGTTAATTGGTCAATAGTAAAATTAAACTAACAGAATTTATTTAATTTCCTAAAGAATTTCATTGTTACTTTAATAACACCGAATATTATTAGCAAATATTACGTAATTATACTTCCTACGGAAGCGACACTTAAGGTGCTTTTACGCCGATAATGTGCGAGGATGTATAGCGAGGAATGAGTTTTTAAATCTTCTATATACATATATAATAAAAATGAATCGCAAAATGTGTTGGTAAGCGCATAACTCGAGAACGGCTGAACCGATTTCGATAATTCTTTTTTTATTATATTCCTTGAAGTACGAGGATGGTTCTTATGTAGAGAAAACGTAAACATGTACCACGGGCGAAGCCGGGGCGGACCGCTAGTACATATATAAAAATGAATCCCTATTTCCCTTGGTCAAGGCATCGCGCGTGAACGCCTTGACCGATTCCGATAATTCTTATTTTGATGTGTTCGTTATTGTTAGGGGAAGGATCTTATGAAAGAAAAACTCAAGAAATTAAATAAAAGTAAAATGCGGGCATAATCAACTTCACGGTGACAATTTGCGCGAAGACAGGACAGCATCTGTCGGGTCAGGTAGTAACCAATAGTTTCGCTTCAAACGCTTAAAATTTCAAACATATTCCTTGCTATACATGACGATGTTAGCACATCATTGGTTTAAAAGCACCCTTACGCTCTAATCATTATACATGTCAATAATTTTGTTTAATTCGAACAGGCTTTTCATACAGACCGCGTGTACGCAAGTTACATACGTTATAATGTGTATTTAAAACACGAAATGTTATATATATACCAATTTTTAAGGAATCATTTAATATCTGGTTGTAGTATGGAATTCTTAAAAGAATAGGTTAAAAATAGCGCATTTTTAGATGTATGAATTTTTCTTACGCTTTTCATTGAGTAAGGGCGGGGTTATTAAAATATGTACATACTTTCTCGTTTTAGTGTTTACAACAGAAAGAGATAGGCTACACACACATATACCGAAAGGTTCAATATATAACTAAGAACCAAATTTCACACAAAGATTCATCATAATGATTGCGTATATGATTTGTAAGTATTATTTTTTCCCGTTATGATATACCGTTACCATAAACAAAAGTACGTGTTTCTCTATGTATACTGTATAGTATATATATACGTATTGAAATAGCAAGTACAAAAATCTCAATCAACAAATTCGATGAAAATATTCACATCTTATAAATAACAACGTTCAACCTCAACTCAGTGATGTCCGAAGGCGGCTCCTTTTTCTTTTTGGTCACGAAAAAATTTTGACAGCCTTTGTTTTTGTATGTCGTTGTAGTTTTTATTTGTCGTTTTCACTTCCTCTAATAGTCTTTGCACCGCTTTATTGTTGGGCGACACTTTTTCCGCTAATTTGAGATCTGATAGCGCCGCGTCGTAGTTCTTTAGGGCGAAATTCGCTTGACCGCGCCGGTATAGTGCTTTCTCGTTTTTCGGGTCGATGCGTAACACCTGTGCAGAGAAGTTTGGCTTTTAAATACTTATCATTCATTAATATGTTATTATGCTGTCGTCATTGTTGTAATAAGTGGTGAAACGAGCTGTTTGAATTTCTGGTAGATAATATTATATGGAAAACGTACACAGTAGCAACACGAAGGAAAAATTGTTAGTATTAGATGTACCATTTTTTTAATATGTACATATTAAAAAGTCGTTATTGTGTCTCCCTCATAAGCATGATTTGTGGGGATCTATTCATTATGTAGGGTAGTGTGCTGATTTTGTTGTGAATGCTCACAAAATATACGAAAATGTGCAGTGCATGCAGAACAACTGCAGGTGTGGGTGTGTTAATGTATATTCAGGCTATGAATTTATGCGTGCGTGGGTACGTCGTGTATGCGTGTGTATGCGCGTTTGTATATGCGCGCCTGTATTTTGTAATTTACCTGGGTATATGCGCGCC